>CM060706.1:174924140-175046787 GCA_030686995.1 Artemisia argyi
ACACACTTCAATCCACAAATCTTATTTCACACATTCTCTATATTTTTTAGCACTATGAATTCTTACGAGCTATTTATTGTTGATTCTTCTTCGGATGATGAAAATGAAGTTAGTAGCGAGTTTATAATGTTTGCGGAAGAGTGTTAGGAGGCTTATCAAGCGTCATAACCTAAAGTCTCAAGAAACTAAATTAGTAGAGATCGTTTGGGTGCTCATAACCGTTTAGTGGCTATTTACTTCTGCGATCACCCAAGATACGGCGATCAAGCATTCCATGATCATTTTCGAATGAACCGAACACTATTCACACGAATTGTTCGAGATGAAACCGATCATTCACCTTATTTCCAACAAACTCCTAGTTGTATGGGCGTACTTGGTATTTCTCCATTGATGAAGTGTACTTCGTCAATTTGCATATGGAGTCAATCCTGATTTGCTAGACGAATATGTGCAAATGGGTGCGTTAACAATTCGTGAATGTCTCCAAAAATTTTGTGAGACCATCATGGAGTTATATGGTCCAGAGTATTTGCAAAGGCCGACGATTACTGACATTGACAAACTTTGTACTCATCACTACGAAAAGCTTTGGTTTCCTGGGATGATAGGAAGCATTGATTGTACATATTGGCCGTGGGCGAATTGCGCACATGCTTTAAAAGCTCAATATTGTAGGGGTGATCACAGGCAAGAGCCTTTCATTTTATTGAAAGTGATCGCATCCCAAGATCTATGGATTTGGCATGCGTTCTTTGGTATCTCCGGGATGAATAACAACGCTAAACGTTTTTCGTAAATCGCATATTGTTGATGATATCAAAACTGGGAGAGCACCGGATGTAGAATTCGTTGCTAACGGCGTGACTTTTAAACTGGGATATTATCTTGCTGATGGGATATATCCGGAATATTCCGTTATTATGAAGTCCATTAAAAATCTAGGGACGAATGTTCACAAGCGAATATTGTATAAGACGATACACGAAGCAGCAAGGAAATATGTGCAACGTGCTTTTGGTGTACTAAAGAAGAAGTGGCTAATGATTTAACATCCGGATAAAGGGTTTGACAAAGAGCGTCTATCACATATAATGTACACATGTATCATATTGCATAATATAATAATTCAGGACAAAGAGTGGGCGATATCTCCCGTATTCTTTCCAGCGGATCAGCACCGTTCTTATGATCCCATAAGAACGCATGTGAAATTGTTGGAAATTACCCGTGAGATATGCAACAAAACAACTCATCTTAGCTTTAAAGCCGATTTGATGAATGACATTTGGCATCGTTATAATCAAAACTAGTTTAGTCGTTTTATTATCGTAATATTTGAAAGTTATTTGAATTTTATTGTAATATTTTTATTTTATTTGAATTATTATGTAACGTTTTAATTATTAATAAAATTTGAGTTTGTGTTAAAAATGTTTTAAAAGTGAAAAAAAACAGAAAAAAAAAATTGATCATGGTCGTCCATACTGGGGCATCCAATTGTCTGAAAATTGCTGAAAAGAGAAAGCTGACATGGCTGTAAAATTGAGAGGGATTGTCTCTCTCTTACCAGAGGCAGCCTAATAACCATTTCAATAAAAGTCAAAAGACATTAAAAAAATTGATACGGTACAAAATGGTTTAATTGCACTTGTCTTTTAAAATGGTTTAAATGCAGTTGTCTTTTGTAAGTTATTACTCATTTAGGAATACCTAATCACAAGGATTAAAACTCAACATAATGGCTATGTTTGGGGAGGGTTTTTATGGGGCTTATAGGGGCTTGGACTTTTAAAATAAACCGGCTAATTAAATAAGTCTCGTGTATTAGGGGGCTTATTAAAGGGCTTATAAAATAAGCCGGCTAAAAACTTTAGCCCCATAAAAGAGGCTAAAAACTTAAGCACAAGGATTTTGAATAATAAATTACTTATTTACTCACAAAAATATCTAACATATACAAAAACTCATTTAATTATGTCATTTTTAGTAATTTTGCAATAATAAGCCCCAACCCATTTGTCAAACAAGTTTATAAAAATACAAATTTTAATTTCGGCTTATAATATAAGCCCTAGCTCCAGCCCCAGCTTTAGTCCCAGCCCTTGCCCCAGCTCCAGCCCATTTCGCCAAACATACCCAATGTATTTCATGTTTTGCATTCAAGGAGGGAGACCTTGAATGGAGGGCAATTTTGGTGATTTCGGGTATGTTTGGCAAAATGGGCTGGGGCTGGAGCTAGAGCTGGGGCTGAGGCTGGGGCTTATGTTATAAGCCGAAATTAAAATTTGTATTTTTATAAACTTGTTTGGGAAATGGGCTGGGGCTGGGGCTTATTATTGTAAAATTACTAAAAATGATATAATTAAATAAGTTTTTGTATATGCTAGATATTTTTGTAGGTAAATAAGTAATTTATTCTTCAAAAGCCCCGGGCTTAAGTTTTTAGCCTCTTTTATGAGGCTAAAGTTTTTAGCCGGCTTATTTTATAAACCCTTCCATAAGCCCCATGACAAACGAGACTTATTTAATTAGCCGACTTATTTTAAAAGCCCAAGCCCCATAAAAGCCCCTCCTCAAACATAGCCTTCCTGTTAACTTTTTTACTTTAAACTATTTTTAATTCGGGGACCGCAAGACTTTGGTAAAGAGAAAATTACTGACATATCCCTGCATGGAGGGGTATGTCACAAAATGCCCTATATCTCAGCCGTTTTCAAAAATGCCCCATCATTCTCCTTAAAAGCATACGCGACATAAGGGGAGGACACATGTCAACATTCTAGCTCGGGCAAAATATATATATATATATATATATATATATATATATATATATATATATATATATATATATATATAGTGCATGTCGCGTACACATGTACGCGAGACCCAAAAAGTCATACGCGACATGTTTGAAAATGTGCAATGTTTTGGATTTTAAAAAACAAAATTATAAACTTACAAAAAACACCCTTTACCTTTTTAATATTTACAACTTTTTTATATAACAAACTTTATTTGTCAAATATTTAGCAAATATATATCAAATTTGTTAATGAAAAAAATATCGTTACGAAGAGCTCTGAATTACGAACAAAACGAGCCCAATATTGATATGCTTTTGACATACGTACGATTTTATAAAATTTCGAAATACCGTTTATAGGTTTAGAAAATTATACCGTTTTTAATTTATGAATATGATATTCATATTTCATAGAATTGTACGTCTTTGTCCCTTGTGCTTTAAGCTTATTTTTAAAAGATTATAAAATCGTACGATTTGTCAAATACCGTTTTTACTTTATTTGTCAAACGGTATTTGTCCAATCGTACGATGTTTGTTTAACGACAAATGAGCCGATACCTGACATGGTGATAAAGCAAAGTACAATGTTTACAAAAGATAAAACCTCTCAAGCATGTTAGACATAAAAACTACAGTATTCAGCATGTTTGATGTTTGTTTAACGACAAATGAGCCGGACATGGTGATAAATTGGCAATCACCAAACTTTGCCAAAACTTTATTTTTTAAGACATAACATGATCATGAATGAAATTTGTATTCATAGTCAGTGCCAAGTTTGATGTGTTATTTTATACGTGTTCGAAATCACATAATACGAAACTTGGAATGAAAACTACTCTTATTCCTATGATACATTTTTATATGTTAGGAAGAAAACTTAAAACCAAGCCTACAACCTACAACGTTCCACCATAAGGTCAAATACCGTACGATTACCGTTTTTACTTTATTTGTCAAACGGTATTTGTCCAATCGTACGATTTTATAATCTTTTAAAAATAAGCTTAAAGCACAAGGGACAAAGACGTACAATTCTATGAAATATGAATATCATATTCATAAATTAAAAACGGTATAATTTTCTAAACCTATAAACGGTATTTCGAAATTTTATAAAATCGTACGTATGTCAAAAGCATATCAATATTGGGCTTGTTTTGTTCGTAATTCAGAGCTCTTCGTAACGATATTTTTTTCATTAACAAATTTGATATATATTTGCTAAATATTTGACAAATAAAGTTTGTTATATAAAAAAGTTGTAAATATTAAAAAGTTAAAAGGTGTTTTTTGTAAGTTTATAATTTTGTTTTTTAAAATCCAAAACATTACACATTTTCAAACATGTCGCGTATGACTTTTTGGGTCTCGCGTACATGTGTACGCGACATGCACTATATATATATATTTTTTTTTGCCCGAGCACTATATATATATATTTTTTTTCCCGAGCTAGAATGTTGACATGTGTCCTCCCCTTATGTCGCGTATGCTTTTAAGGGGAATGATGGGGCATTTTTGAAAACGGCTGAGATTTGGGGCATTTTGTGACATACCCCTCCATGCAAGGGTATGTCAGTGATTTTCTCTTGGTAAAATTTGCAGGTTAAAGAATGAACAATAAATATGAAATTTAGGTAGCGTATTTATTAAGATTGCAAATTCGCTTCTATCTAATTTATAAGCTACGGTACTTGATTTTATGGTTTGTAAGTGAGGGTGCTTAATATTGTGTTACCATAACCGGTAGTTTTCATTTTCAACAAAAAATTTAATGGTGTGGTTAAGTCTATCATAACTATAAAAAAAAACTACTATTAATGAACACATACACTTTTTATATTTAACATCATCACATGTATACATTAACTAAACAAGTGTAAATATACCAATCATGAGTTTATAAAATGTGATTTTTGTAATTATGGTAGAGTTAACCATAAATCATGAGACTATAGTTTGTAAAACTCATATTTTATTTATAGTTTGTTCGAACATATTGCATTTTCCACAACCCGGTGAAAAAATGTTGTCTAAAGTTCATATTTGTTCTCTTGTAACCCGGTGAAAAAATGTTATATTTTCATATTTTAAACGTTCATATTTATTCAGAATTATGGTAGAGTTAACCATAAATCATGAGACTACACTTCTGTTATATTTTCATATTTCAAACGTTCATATTTGTTCTCTTTTAACCCGGCGAAAAAATGTTGTCTAAAGTTTATGAAGACACAAATTCACTACACCAAACACCGGAAGCTAAAAGTACTTAAGTTAGTTAGCTCGACGAACAGAGAAACATCAATATTAAGGTGGCTATGAGCCACGTTCATGCTTGGTAAATAAATGGGGATTACGGATTACAAAAATGGAAACCGGAAACTGTTGGAAATGCGCTGAAAATTGACAGTGTCGTAAACAAATACGAGTAGTTATGTTCTGTAAATCACCATTTAAATTTAGTATCTCGATTTCGCTTGTGAAACATGAAACTAAAGTCGCTATTCTAATAATATTGCAGCCCTACAACTGTTATTTCAATCAACTTTTAGTAAATTATTATCCTTGTTTTTACACGAAACTCAGTAGTTTGATGAAATTGGACAAGCGCTACAATTATTATTTGGATGAAAACATTAAATTGCTAGCATCAATAGACAAATGGTACGCACGCATACTGAATGAAAAGTCATCCGATATTTATGAGATTTGATGCCTTAGTGTCCTTTCTAATTAATTATTCATCTTCTTTTTTTCAGCATAAATTTTACTTACTGCAAAAAGAGATACTGGTAGTAAGATACTTTCTATTTTATGCATTTGCTTATTACAGTAGTTCTTTCCTTACATGAAAAAAGTAGTTTACAAGTCTTCTCGGGCACTCGTTGGCTCGGTTTTAATTATCCCGGCAACATTTTTTTGATTGAGCAAATAGTACGATGTTTTTCAAATAAAGAGATGTTGATACATTTTAGGCGATTCTAAACCCCGTTTGACACAACAATTCTTTTGATGACTTGTTACATACACAACATTATTATTCTATTTTACCGGTTATCTATGGCATACATCTCATATCGACCCATTATTTATCAGAACTTCTTACTTAAATGTACAAACATACGCTCTCGTCAAACTATCAGTACAGCAACCATGCTTGCTCTGTTGCTCACCAGATGCATTTTAGAGCACTTTCATTAGTAACGCACAAGGTGCGTTAATGGGCTTTTAACGTGCATTAATCGTAGGTGATTGTTGTGTGCTGTCGCGTTATTGGTGCGTTAACACGCCGGGTTATTCCATTAACCCGGCGTTAAAGTGGTTTTCCTAAAAAAAATAACTTTCTTTTGTCACTTTTGGCCCCTCTCAAATTTATAACATTTTGAATATAAGTTAATGCAAATTGCAAAACACCCCCCTTAGTTCAAATTCAAATTCAAGATTACACGATAGTACGATACGCAACATTACAACAATACGAAAAAGAAATACACACGATACGGAAAAGAAATACCTACGAGTGAGGACGATTCAAGTGCCTCCAACTCCACCTTTGCCATCGAGTGAGGACGATTCCAGTGCCTCATATTCGAGTCATGAGGGCTATGTGTCGGATGATTCGTTTTATTGATTCGTAGTTTTTGTTGGAATTATTATATCATGACCTTCATATAAATAAACCAATTACATCAAAGTGAGCATAGCGGAAGCAATTATAATAAGATCGAATAACATGTAATTAATTAATCAATAATTAAATAGTAAACGTACCGTTATGATTCTAGTCCGAACAAGAATCAATGCAATCTTCCGGAACCAAGAACCCTAATTAGGGTTTATATGGATTACAAGAACTACCCCTTACCTATTTTGTAATTCAATCCAAGAATCAAACAATAATGTGTTTGAATCACGTTCTTGTACACACGTACTAATTCAAGAAAAAGTTTATGCAAGTAAATCAAACACAAAACTATGTTTAGTTGATGAAAATCGAAATCCCTTAAGGGATTAAGTTTGGATCGACTAAGAATAAGAGAAGGAGAGAAAACACCAAGATGTGTGTGTACAAGTTATGAGAAAACAATACATCTTGGGTTTGTATATATACTATTTGAAACTTGGAGCACAAGGCACATAAGGAGGTGGAAACCTCCCTATGTCGATTGGTTAAGGATCCCCCTAGGGGATTCCGGAACCTTCTCTTGTTTCCATGTTTTGTCTAGTATTACTTTCTTAATCTTCGTTTAATAAATAATTAGTCATTAATCATTAAATACTAATTACTATTATTTATTTTGTGTTTAATAATTAATTATAACATTTATAAATAATTATTTCTTTTACTCTTCATACGTATTGTGTGCAATCCCGTGATCTCGAGTTCGATCCTAACATATGTCTACTAAAATAATGTCCATATTCTAACAGCTCCCACTTGTACATATTTTAATAGTGTAATCACATCGGTTAGCGTCTTGCAACACGCCGATGCCTCTAGTACGATCTCGAGTAAGGCTCCTGGAAAAACCTTTTAATGATTTCTCATTATTATTATCATTTTGTTTCTAATACCATGTTAATAAGGATATGGATTAAAGTCATTTCTTAATTAACCATTCTGTTTCTCGTTGTTTATGATTGATCAATATTACCAAATCTTCTGAACATATTCAGGGGAGATATTGGGTACGGTCGTACATGCATCTTACCAACCCTACGAGGGGCCCAGCAGTATTAAACTCTAAAAATAAATTTGAAGGAACAAATTCTATCTTGAATACAAGCAAAACCCACAAACTTTGTAACATTTCCGAAAACAACCCTTATGACTACCAGTTACGTATAGCGTTAAGTTGTTCCACAAAAATGTACTACATTCATGACACTTATCTTGCATCTCAAGTCTGAGGATAACTTCTCATGATTTAGTTAATAACAAAATCTATAAAGTAACATCATGTAGTTGGGATAAGTCCTATATTCAGTATCATCGAATATCATCTGAAATGGCATGACTACGCATCAATATACTTTAAGTATATTATACCAACCTTCAGATTTGTCTTAATTTAATAATATTCCCATATTATTAACTGACAATGGACAATTTAGAATAACCTTTATTCATGGATTTAAACATACAAATATAGGATACAATATATTATAAATTAAACATACCATGTATTTAAATTTATTATAATAATTGTTTAACATCCCTTATCCAAATACTAAATAGATCAATGCATGATAACTCTTGTTGATGAATTATGTCTCAAGCAATGACATTCATACTTGTTGACAAGATATAAATCATCCAACTTTGATCTATCGGAATTTTAAGAATACTTATTTCAAGAATTCAACTATTGAAATTCTTATATGTGCATAGTCAACTATTTTTATAATGCCATATTTCATAAAAATGTGAGACATCCTTAACCACCAATTTATGATAATTAAACTTTCAAACATTTTAAATTTTAAAGTATTCTTATTCTCTTAATGTATAATGCAACTATGCTCTTATTTAAGCATAACTAGTAATAGCCAAGGATGAAATCCTTACCATAACTAGTATTGAGTGTCGTCTCAATTTCATTAGCATCATTGTATGCAAACAACAATATGCTATTAAAAACTTCCCGTAAACCTTAATATCTATTGTGAAATGCCCTTCAAACTTTCAAGTTTGTTAGCTGTGACAATTTTCACAACAATTTGAAAAATTGTTCATCTATAGAATTTGGAAGCTGTTCCAGATTTAGGATGTAATTCTATAATCAAACATATTCTTTATAGAATATTACACAAGTTATCTAATAACTTTTAATTAGATATTAATATTGCCAAATCAGCTTGTAATCAAGCATGATACAACAAAACATGATGTACATGAAAAATCTTTGAGTCATACTTAGATTTTATTCATGTCATACATATCTATTCAGACTTTTCAAATAATATATCATGTTATATATTAGATTTATTTACCGCACATGTTTCAACTATAAACATTGATTCCAAGGTTGTATGTCTTATTTTCTAAATCTTTCAAGTAAAGTTTCATTCCATACTAAGACTTAACATTTAACTTATGTGGAATGTTACTTTTATATGTTCCACAACATATATGATTTAAGAAATTAAACATAATACTCCCACTAACTTTTAGAAATACTTAGAAATTATCTTATTTCAATTATAAATCAAAACATGAATTTAATAATTAAAAATAAGAGTAATCTTCTAGATGCATGCATTTATCCATCCATGGATTATTGCATCATGTACACTTTCAAAGATTTATTTGAATTCATAACCTCCTTTTGATTACTTATCGTCCTCGCTCAAGTAATCACTCAAGAAAGAGTTTTGATATTCCAATGTCAATTTCATAAATGTGACATCATAATCTTTATATATATATATTTAATGTATTTAGAAAAGAATATTTAATCACAGTTAATTGCTCAAGTGTGATTAATAATCTTGTCATAAAACATGCATTAAATACGTACACAATATTGTCCAAATGATTTCTATACAAAGATTTAAACCACAAGGGTTACCTTATCTTTGAAGAAACTCATCTTCATTTTCTAGTCTAACTATTAAGATAAACCAAGTTTCTAAAATTGATTATCTTTATGGACAGCATCTTAATCATTCATATCATGTATACTTTACCCAATTTCATATTTGGTAATGTATCATAATGATTATCAGGTTTACAATAATCCTGTAAATCATAGCCCTCAGCATATTAATCAAATATCTGAGATATATTGCTATTCTATGAATGATAATTCCATCATCTTGAAATTTAACATTTCAATGTCAAACTTTATTATCATGTTGAGATTTAACATTCAAATGTCAAACTTCATCATGATATTTACTAGTGTATTTTAGAAGATTATGTATCTTATAATTTTATCTTTTAAAGATCAAAACTCCCACTTGCTTTTAATAATTTAAAAACTATCTTTAAATACTTAGCAAATAAAAAAACAATACAATGTTCTCTTTTGGGATATTACAAATACTTATTGATAGTTCCTGACTTAACTTTGTTAATAACTTCTTCATAAGCAGTTAAACAAATTTAGAACTTCAATTTAAGACTTAATGTGATTCATCACATTCATCACATTCCATCATATGATAATGTCTTATTAATCTTCTATGTTGGAGTTTTATTAAATATGTCCAAGTCATACTCAACATTCTAACATTGATAACTTTTGAAAGAAAAGAAGTCATAGTTATCTTTAATCAAACAATATAATAAGAGTTTGATTTTCCTAAGTGAACATACCATAAACATTTGATATTTCATTAGTATTAATATTGTAAGACAATCTAACAATATTAATGATAACCATATTCCTTTTGACTTGTCTATTTACCAACTAATTCATTTTAATTGTATAATAATATTCAAGCCAATTATATGCTTTATAACACAAGTACTTTTTACAAAGTCACTTCATGTCCATGTCTTTACAAGAAAACATAAACTGTTATAATCCCACTATACGTTATAAGTCATTTAACAATTTAATAACTTCATGTATATGTCTTAATTAAAAAACACAACAAGATAACGTCTTACTTTATTATAAGTCTTGTAACAATTAAAAGATTTTATGTTTATATCTTTACAATGAAACATAAACATGTTTAAATAAAGTAATTATGAACACCATCTTTTGGTTTCAATAGTAATTTCAAGTTAATATATTACTTCACAATAATGTAAACAACATTATTTATTCATTTATTTAAGTCATTCCAAGAACACATAAATATTCAGATTGAAGCAGCATTAGATTACTTTATTAATTTATGTCATTCCATGAATTTTTAAATATACAAATTAAAGTAGTCTTGATATCATATTGACACATGTTCTAATAGGTATCTAATTTAGAAACTGCAAATTCTCATAGTTCAATTACTTCAGTTGATCTGCTACTAATGAAAATATGAAATTCACCTTGTTGTTGCAATCTAGTTAAGCTCTCACATAACATAAATTGTAACACCAAGTGTTTCTTGAATTAGCTTAGTATAATTCATATTAGAACATTATTCTAACTTAGAAACTGCAAATTCTCATAGTTCAATTACATCAGTTGATCTGCTAGTAATGAAATATGAAATTCACCTTGTTGTTGCAATCTAGCTAAGCTCTCACATAACATAAATTGTAACAGCAAGTGTTTCTAGAATTAATATTAGAACATTATTCTCTTACCTTGTAGTTAAGAGAATCCATTAAATCATATCTTTATGAGTTGTTTCTTGCACACATTAAAGATAACATTTCTCCCACTTGTGCATGGAACAACCTCATATGGTTGATAAACAACATGCCATGCATTTGTTTATGTGTTCAATATGATTGTGTCATAGATTTTAGCATAACAAGTATATGTAAAACAACAATGTCTAGTAAGGAAACGTACAAGACTATCCTTAAAAGCATGAGTGTCTACACTTGGAAAGTAATTATCTTTAGCTACCAAGATATCAAAGCTTGTAACTCCCACTGAATTAAAGATCATTACAATAATTCCTTATTTAGTGATAAGTACACAATACTCCCACTGAATTTGACAACATTGTAAATGTTTCATATCCAGTGAAAACAAATATTGTGTCTTTAACTTTCCTACACCTTTAAATGTCCATGCGTAACAATTACTTATGCACTAAAGAGTGTATTCTACTACGTAAATGATGGACTATCCACCAAATGCTTTTAACTTGAAAAATTGGGCATGCAATTTCTTCCTTAACAGGTCTACCATCCTACAATGTATGTAGCACCTTTAAAATTGTCAAAACAACTAGTTTGTCTTTAAACATTTTGCAGTAATTAGTCTAGCTTCTAATTATAGTAACTCATAAAATGTCATACATAATTTTCTGTTAACCAAATATCATATTTGTTACTAAGAATTTAATCACTGAATGAGGATGATAAAATCCCTATGAAAAAATATTCGCAATTTTCTTAACTATTAAAAAATTTGCTATGAGTTATATTAGAATTTAGATGTATCTAATATTCCTATTATCCTTTCTCATTCATGAAAAGGAATAGGATTGTGTCTCACTCTTTCTTCATAGAAAGGAGACTTCTTTTGTCTTTTAAGTAAATATTTCTTAATCAAACATTTGTTTGAAAACAGA
This sequence comes from Artemisia argyi, assembly GCA_030686995.1. Lineage (NCBI taxonomy): Eukaryota > Viridiplantae > Streptophyta > Magnoliopsida > Asterales > Asteraceae > Artemisia > Artemisia argyi. The sequence continues at coordinate 174,936,160 of CM060706.1, forward strand.
ACTAGATCAATTTACCAAAGCCCAAATACGTTTACGGTTTGAACGTTGCATTAATACATTAAAACGAATTACAAAATTCAATTTCAGTATTTTCGATAATTAGATCTTTAAGAAAATAGAATACCCATTGGTAAATATTCATATAAACCGTAGTATTTTCTTAAAGCTAGGATCCTAATTGGCATAGTACCATTACATCAGTTGATCTACTAGTAATGATAGTATTCAACAAGGTAATTGTCGAACAATAATTGCCAATATCATATTGCACTTCCTAGATTTATGGGATTTACAATCACAAAACTTTTGTATTGTAAGGATGTTTGATCCCCATCTTAATGCCTTGAGTCCAAGATCTCACTTCCTACTCAATTTAAGTCGTCTAACTTAAAAACTGCAAACTCACAAATCCATCACATCAGTTGATCTGCTAGCAATGAATTTATGAAATTTACCTCTCCATTGCAATCTCGCCAAGTTCTCACATGACGTAAATTACAACTTCAAGTGTTCTTAATTAGATGGCATTCGACTTAATTTTATAAGGGTATTAAATTTTGACGTGCAATCAAAATAATGTATGAAGAAGCATGCATACAACTTCATAACATTGGTTTTACAAAACATTTTTATTACCAATTTGCTAAGAATAAAATAACAAAATTTTGATTGAGGTATCGGGTTCACCAATTAAAGAATTACCATCAATTATCGTCCACTATATCGTACTTTTGCATAAGCCCGAAAGCTTAGTGTTTCGGATAATCATTGTGGAATTGTGGTTAATTCACCCTTAAGATGACAGTGTACATGTAATGGTTGTTCGGTAAGTCTAATTTACACACAAACGAGCGTTAAGACAGAATGTTATCTCTCTAAGGCCACAATTTAATGCGTTGCCATCCTTATACCCATCTTATAGTGTGTAAACTTCGGTCGAGCCTATTTAACCATTACGTACAAAAACATCAATCAACTAATCATTTGAGATTTATTCTTAAAAACCAAAACAATTTCGCCATTATTTAGTCCGTATTATTTTTCTATTCTAAATTACCCTTTTCGTTTATAAACATGTCTAACACAATAAATAAATAAAAACAAGTAATGTACAATAAAAAATAAAACAACTAAATAAACAAATATACATAATCATAACAATTAAATATGTATAAAACATGTAGCCACATGCAAATCTTATTCAATAGTCATATTAATAATCAAATCTAGGTGTATAACGTATTAATTCAATTAAGGCTTTCTTCTTCTAGGAAAAAGAGCCACATACATCGATAAATCGATTGCGTAAACCAAAATTAAATAAATACCACATAGCACATAATTGATTACTTAATATTTGAGTCTTCCCCAATTCGACATCTATTAATAAATTTACATGTTTCGATATAACTTAACCATTAATTTATAAACAATTTAAACCATTTAAATTATAACAATAAAAATCCATGCAAATATGCACTTTTTCATGAATTTAGCTTAACAATTAACATATTGCACCAAGATCGTTTACTAAAACGCATAACAATTACATGACATCTTAGGGTTTCTAATCATATTAAAAAAAAATAAAATAAAATAAAAAAAAAAAAAAAAAAAAAAAAAAAAAAAAAAAAAAAAACCCTAAAACCCTATTAAGGTCAATCGACCCATAAAATATTTTAGGGTTAGGAATCTAACAAATAAACCCTAAAAACATGTAACTAAACGAATCAAGATCCAATTTTTATGCGTTTCGATAATTAATTACACATTATAACGGCTCTAGATGCCACTGTTAGAATTATTATATCATGACCTTCATATAAATAAACCAATTACATCAAAGTGAGCATAGCGGAAGCAATTATAATAAGATCGAATAACATGTAATTAATTAATCAATAATTAAATAGTAAACGTACCGTTATGATTCTAGCCCGAACAAGAATCAATGCAATCTTCCGGAACCAAGAACCCTAATTAGGGTTTATATGGATTACAAGAATTACCCCTTACCTCTTTTGTAATTCAATCCAAGAATCAAACAATAATGTGTTTGAATCACGTTCTTGTACACACGTACTAATTCAAGAAAAAGTTTATGCAAGTAAATCAAACACAAAACTATGTTTAGTTGATGAAAATCGAAATCCCTTAAGGGATTAAGTTTGGATCGACTAAGAATACGAGAAGGAGAGAAAACACCAAGATGTGTGTGTACAAGTTATGAGAAAACAATACATCTTGAGTTTGTATATATACTATTTGAAACTTAGAGCTCAAGGCACATAAGGAGGTGGAAACCTCCCTATGTCGATTGGTTAAGGATCCCCCTAGGGGATTCCAGAACCTTCTCTTGTTTCTATGTTTTGTCTAGTATTACTTTCCTAATCTTCGTTTAATAAATAATTAGTCATTAATTATTAAATACTAATTACTATTATTTATTTTGTGTTTAATAATTAATTATAACATTTATAAATAATTATTTCTTTTACTCTTCATACGTATTGTGTGCAATCCCGTGATCTCGAGTTCGATCCTAACATATGTCTACTAAAATAATGTCCATATTCTAACAGTTTTATGTTTAATTATCGTATTTTATGTTTCATGTATGTTTAAATTTTAAGTATTAATATAAGTTGTTTTTTAGTAGTTATTAAATGAAATATTAGTTTTAGTTGAGAGTTGAATTTGAAAATAGTTGAGTTAAGCCGAGTTATTGTTGTGGGTGTTTTTTCTGAGTTAAAGTTAATGTGTTAAAGCTGATGTGACGTTGACGTGGCACTGAGTTAAAGTTTAACCTGTGTTATTGATGGAAGTGCTCTTAGAAAAAATAAACAAGACTATATACTTAATTTTATTAGACCATGTGCATTTAAGAAAAATTTGGTATTTCTACACAAATTAACATTATATCGAGAAAATCCATGGGTGTCCCAGCACACCCCGGAACCCACCCTAATTCCGCCCCGAACTTACATGTGTGATACAAGATTGCACATTTGTATATGTTACTTCTTGTACAACAAACTTTTTAATAACTATGGCTATAGAATAAGAGAATTGCTAGAACCACAAAACTTTTACAAAAGAACTTTCACATAATGATGGCAAGACAAATGGACCAATTAGCACATTGTTCCTCCACTAACTCTTTGTTTCATGACAAATCATATTGTCACACCTAGGGGTGTCATAAATCCCGACCCGACCCGGACCCGAACCCGACTAAGGATACTCGGGTCGGGTTACTCGGGTCCAAAATCTTAGTCGGGTCAACCCGACTAACCCGATTACGAACTCGGGTCGGGTATCGGGTTTCAAAAACTTGCCTATTCGGGTTCTGGTCAACCCGACTAACCCGAGTTTTTTTTTTTTTTTTTTTTTTTTTTTTTTTTTTTTTTTTTTTTTGTCTTTGTTCAATTGATAGGCCCAAGTTAAATTAAGTGATCCATGTAGTAAACTTGGCCCATTTTCTATATAATTTTTTTTTTTTTTGCCTCGACATAGTGTTTGAACGTAGAAATTACTTCCTCGAGAAAAAGGTGGTGGGTGTGAGAATTTATAGTGTTTGAACTTTGAAGGTATGACATGCCCCTTTTCATATGCAACGTGGATACCTCACACTTAAAACATGAACATGGCTCTACTACATGCATATCTTCTCTTTTTATTTCGTATGAATGAAATCTTTGGTATCTTAGTATATACATAGTTTTTCATGTTAAAGGTACAAACTACAAAGTGAATTTGGTTTTTCATAATTGTCATTCGCAAAAAAAAAAAAAAAAAAAAAAAAAAAAAAAAAAAAAAAAAAAAAAATTATGTGATTTTGTAAATTGGACAAACCCGAACCCGACTTGACCCGACCCGACTTGACCCGACCCGATTTGACCCGAACCCGACTAACCCGAGTTCAAATAGGGTCGGGTTCGGGTATATTATTTTTACCCTCGACTCGACTTGGACCCGACCCGTTTGACCCGAACCCGACCAACCCGACCCGAATAGCACCCCTAGTCACACCTCATTTTGTGAAAATTATTTTGTATAAATTATGTGGATATAGCACTACTGATAGAATAAATCAAATAAGACATGCAATGATATGTACAAGGAAGCAGAAGAAAAAATGGTTTCATGCGACAGCAAATGAGTCAGAAAATTAGAAGCGCAATCACGGAGTGGATCACTCGGCCACTTTAAATAGACAAAACTATACAACATTTTGCCAACATTAATAACCATTGACTTTTCCAACAATTGGGAAATTTATATTTCCATATTAAAATTTCTGTTAGTATATTATTTTCAGTATAGTTATAACGACAGTAATTTCCAAATATGATGAATTACTTCTTTTAGTGATTGTAATAATTGGTTCTAAAAGCCACGTAAACTGAATGAGTAAAAATTGTCCAAGCATTATTATAAAGACGTTTTCTGTTAATTAAAGATAAGATTACCTTAACTTAACGTATGTTATTCATATAAACCAATATACTATTTAAACTTTGTTTGAGATGTTTTATTGTGCTTGTGAGTTGTATCCAACAACGACGTTCAACATGATGACAAATAATTGTAACTTTCTAGTACATTAAATTTTTGACAAGACACGAATGTTCATTAAAGCATGAACACATCTTTAATCACAAATCAGAAAACGAATATCCTTATTTTCCTGTTGTTTTTGCTCATAATTAAACAACGATGGGTTTTCTGCGTCTAAAGTTTATCATTAAAATAAAAAACCTGTAATCTACGATCTAAGAAATACATTAGTGGCAAAAATAGTAGTAATACGAATACTTTTTGAAGATCATCTACATATAGTTTACTCTTATTTTGTAAAAAGGTTATATACAAGTACACCATTAATTTTGTTCAAAAAAAAAAAAAAAAAAAAAAAAAAAAAAAAAAAAAGGCACACCATTAATCTTTATCTATAAAATTAAAGTCGTAGAGTCTAAGAAAAGTTGTCAACAAGAAGTACACTAATACGCAAGGCACTACCAATACGATTGATTTTTAGGGCAAAAAGATGAACATGTATCTAATTTTCCATTTTTTGTTAGAGTTTTGCTAACGTGTGCTTATTGGGTACATATTTAGCTTTTTATATATACAATGTTTAAGTTAATAAATACGGAATATCAAATTTATATTTAATTAAGGTAATTTTAAAGTTTAATTAATGTTCATTGAATGCATTTTTTGAATTAAAAGTAAATTTTATATTTATTAATTACATCTTATGGAGTACCTAGTAGACACATATTAACAAAACCATTTTGTTATATTTGTAGTCATTTTTTTCTTCTTCTTATTGTACAATTCATAATTTTGAATTTCGCTTACTGTGTTTATAATCAATTTATCATTTTCATTTATCAACACTTTTATTGAAAGAGAGAAATAAAATGGTCACAAATACACACAATAGACGTAATTTTAAAATATAATGTATACAATAAAAAATATAATAGATGGCTACACAAAACAGCAAACAAAATGACAAATTTGTTATACATTTTTTTTTTTCCTTTTGCCATAATTTTTAAAAAGAGTATGCATCGAGTCCAGCTGATTTAGAGCATCAGGTTGTCATACCACAGTAAAGTGCCGCCATATCAGTGCTACATCAGTATCCTCACTAGGGATGGCATCCGTGGGTAATGGGCACGGGTACATCTAATCCGTCACCCGCCTATGTAGTTTTTTTTTCACCCATCACCCACTCGTCACCCACCAATGGGTACAAATTTATACCCATGCCCTTACCCGTGGGTATTTGTTGCCCATGGGTATGCAACAAAATTACAAAACGATGATATGAAAACTAACTATGAAATTGCGTAATACGACACAATCAATTTGCCAAATACAACTTTGATTATTTGATCTTTCATACTCTCTTTTTAGTTTTGAAACTCAAACAAACTTTTAAGTTAATGTGTTTTTTTAGACTTGGTAGTAACTGTTAAATGTATAACTGCAACATAATAAATATTTTAATTAGTATAATTAATTTTAACATTGGTTTATGGGTACACCTACGGGTATTTTGACGGGTATACCCGTGGGTATTTTAAATGGGTTTCATGGGTTTACCCGCGATGGGTATGTCTCACCCGTCACCCACCCGCCACCCACTGATGGGTAAAGATTTTCACCCATAACCCATCCGTGGGTGAAAATTGACGCGTTTACCCACCCATTTATGGCGGGTACCCGCGGGTTGTGGGTTTTTTCTCGCCCATTGCCATCCCTAATCCTTTCTTTTAATACCAACACAAAAGATACCCCTCCCTCATAACATTCATAACCCCACATTTTTTAGAACCCACAATTTTATTTTATTTTTCATTTTTGAACAAACTAAATTTCAATAATTCAAATAAAAATACAAATAATATTCATATAAAAAAACTTATAAAGATAAAATTAAAATAATTAAAATTTACACTTTGCTCAGCCCACTTATTACTCAGCACCCTGAAACACAATCCACTAAAGAAGAAAAAGAAGAAAAATAATAATAATAATAATAATAATAATAAAATTTACACTGCAAGCAAAATTGTTTGCTTGTGTACCTCTTTTGCTCACTAGTCACTACTTTTAAAAAATGAATTCACATATTAGTGAACCAAATGAACCGTATAGTGTGTTTGTTCCATTTATATGTTTGATTTGCTCATAAATATACTTACCAATATATTAACCCAATCAATTAATTTTTCACCTACACACTCATCTTTATCACCCTCATCATTTCATGTCTTTCTTAAACAACCTAAAATCTTTTTATCACCATTTTTAAACCCAAACGATAAATAGACTCTTTAAATGGATAGAGAACAAAGTATTTTGCTTGTCACTTGCTTATTTCATACAATGAAATGGCAAACAAAATGAATGGAGAGCAAAGTATTTTACTTGCCACTTAGATGGAGAGTAAAGCAAAGTATTTTGCTTACCACTTACACGTGTCACGAGTATGTACAATGAAATAGAGAGTATAGTATTTTGCTTGCTACTTACACGTGCCAAGAGTAAAATGGCATGGAGAGCAAATAAAATGACGAGCAAATTTGTTTTGCTTGCTATGTCTTGTTTCGCAACACAAACTTCTATGGTCGAAATTGATAAAACAGTTTTCAAAACGTTCAATTTAGAAATTTTCACTAAATTTTAGGGTGACTTTGTAAACCATTAACCTTTTAGTAAAACTGATGAGTGTGTAAATACTCATCATTTTTACCTTTTTTGAGCTGCCAAAACATCTAAAAACACTCAATATTGTATCAAAATAGTGAAAATATCCCAGGAAAGTGTTTTATATGTTTCAAATGCAAAAATATCAAAAACAGATGAAAAACGCACAAAGTTTGCATAATTGGCAGTTTCAGTCCCCCAACTTTCAAAAGTTGTCAAAACTAGTCCCTAGTTGTTCTAAAAACTTGAAAAAGTCACCAAAGGTCCTTTTAAATCAAAAAGTGACACAATTAGTCCTTTGGTGCAAACTTTCAAAAAATGTCAAGTTTAGTCCCTGAACTTTGAAAATTGTCAAAAATGGTCCCTGGGATGTTAAAAACTTTGAGAAAAACAAATTTTGTCCTTGCACTAACCTTTTATGGCAGGATTGGTCCTTGGTGGAAAGTTTGGTGAAAATTACACAAATGGTCTCTGAAGTTTGGAAGTTTGGCAATTTTAGTCCCTGGTACATTTAATATGGAAAAATCAGTTTTGGTCCTCACACTATTCATCATATGGCATAAAAGGACCTTGTGAACAATTTAGAAGACTGCCAAAACTCACCCCTCAACTTTCGGAGAATTGCAAAAATAGTCCTTGTGTAACAATAAACCAAACCGGACCTAAAAATACTACTCCAAAATAAAAATTAAACCCAATCCAATCCTAAGCCCACCCATTCCTTTGTATTTGGGCCCAAAACACACCACAGCCCACACCACACCAAAACTAATAAGCCAGGGTCAAAGTTTGACCCCTTGGTCAAAACCCGTCAACTTCCCACCTTTTCCCTCTTCCCCAGCCAAACCAGAATACCACCCTAGTATTGCCCACCACCACCACCACTTGCAGAGTCATCATCACCTCCCCACACCCCTACACCTAACTATCCCCTCACATTAAATGTACCAACCCCCCCCCCCCCAGTTGCTGTAACAGTCCCAATTGCTCCATTATCTTTTTGGCGCGAAAAAATTCAAACGCTGAGATTGGCTTGCAGTGATCCAATGGCTGAGATAAAAGATGGGAAATGATCACAGGCTCAAGGAAACCCTAAAGGAAGATAGAAGCAAGAAGAGATGCTGTCTAGTTTTTTTAGTTTAATGGTAGTCGTATAAGTGTAATATGCAATTGTAGTGTAATTGAAAGCTTTTAAGCAGTGTTCTTAGTCAATTCAGTGTACTTTTACTCTCTTTAAATCAATATAAGCAAGTTTCTTCAATCTTATTTGTTAATGCACATTTCAGTTTCAAGTAACTAATTTAGATCATAAGTTGTTAGTATTTGTGTTTGAATTATGGATTCTTAAGCTCACTTAGGATCCCATAAAGCTATTTGAAGCTTTTAGAGACCTTAAAAGCCAGTATTAATAGAAAAAAAATCAAAAATCTAAAAAAAGTCAACCTTAGTCAAACTGTGGTGTTTAGCTTTTGTTTTCAGGTATTGAGGAACATTGAAAAGCAAGCTTGGGATTGGATCAGCCTATCTAAAGATAGGCATCATTGGAAAACTCCTTGTTCATGCTAAGAGTGTCTAGTAAGCATTTGCTCAATTTAATGTTCACCTAAAAACCTTAGTTTCTGATTGCTTGTTGTTTGTTGCCAATCTGTGTTTGTTTGTGTTTCTTTGAGTATTGTTTAGTTCATTTATAACCTAATTTATATAACTTGTTTGTTAAAGTTAGTAGTTATTTTAAATCCTAGTTTTATCAGTCAAAACAGTTTAAGTGATCATTTTGTGTAATTATCATTGTTCTCTGCTCCTAGTGGCTTATTTAAGCTTAGTATATCAGTGTAAGTCATTGTGTTTAAGTTTCATAAGCTGTTAAGCCTTTTACTACTAAAAACCTAAAACAGTTTAACTTAAAGGTGTGTTTGGATTAGGCTGCTTGGCTTTGTTGTTATTGATCTCAGAGAGCAATTATAATTCAAACAGCTTGCCTTAGGTTTCATTTGGTAGTTTAGACCCTAAAATCAAGTCTTGTTTCACAAAAAAGTCAAAATCACTAAATTTTGCCTCTCACAGTTAACTGTGAGAGTTTTGGGTACTCAGATCCATCAAAATAGTTACATAAGTTGTTAACATATAGTAATCTAGCTTAAATATATCTAATGTAACAACTCGCATTTTCGGATTACTATTCACAATTACTATTCACTTTTTACTATTCACTTTCACTATTCACGTCCGAAATTTTTATTTCATATTCTCGTAAGTTAAACTATTTTAATGATAATCCGAGAATTTGACACTCGTCGGATCATTTCTGCAAAAATCACGAAGCCGTGTACGAGATTTAATTTTAGGTTTAAACGTCATTCCAGCATCCCGATATGTCCATAAAACATTATAAACAATAGAAATATGATTTTCTTTCATTTTACGACAATTCCAAAAGTTTTGGAATTTTACGTTTTCCAGTTCAGCGTTTTACGCGAATTACGCGTTTTAGACCCGCGTTTCCAGTTTTAGCAGCGTTTAAGCAACCCGATAGAACTTATCACTCATTAAATAGGCTAAGATAGGTTATATTAATAAGTTCTAGCATATTTATAAATTTCATATTTTTAGGATACCCGATTTTAAGTTTCATGACTTAACGACTTACTGTTAGCGATTACCGGGACCAAAACTCACTCCGTAACTTAGATAAGACCATGACTACTTATCAAGTCACCCCTTATCCCATATGAACGTGTATCACAAGCCTTGTTGGCTTGTGATAAGTCTTGAGGACTTTAGGTAGCAAACAAGTGTCTAAACTTCCTAAGTAAGCCTCCTAAATATCCTAAACTTGGTCACCAAGTTTAGGCACCTTCCTAGACACCTTCCTAACCTCCTCTTCATGCTATAAATACAAGGCTCATCTCTTCCTTTCTTCATAATCCAAACGACACACAACAAATCCCTAGCTCCATGATCCTTTGATCTTCAAACTATAAGTTACACATAAGAGTTCAAGGTCTTAGTATTCTCTACCTAGTTCTCAAGTTTGTTTGGTGATTCCATGGTTGATTTAGGAGCTACACAAGGTTACTAGGGCTGAAGTTAAATGATTTTCACAAGGGTTAGATCAAGGCTAGCAAGGGTTACAAGAGTTGTGGTAAAGGGTTTGCAAGCATAGGTTTAGTGTCCTAGTTCATACTTGACTTCCTTTCTTAAGAGAAAGCCAAAAATTGTAAGAAACCCTTATACACTTTTTTGCTCCATATCATTTTCATACTTATTATGTTTCTTTCATGCTATATATGGTATTTGTATTATGCTCATGATGTATAAAAACTAGTAAAACAAGTTATGGTATATATATATGTTAACTTATGTTATTTAAACAAGTAAACTAGTGACTTTTATGGAGAACCAAGACCAAAATAGTATAACTATGATATTTGACACTTACTTACTGTTAAATAGGACTTAACAAGGAAAACATAGCAATTTGAATCACCTAAAACGAGTACACGAGTCACAAGTTATGGCCATAAGAAGTTAGCGAAACCAAAACGGCAAAACTGCCTATACCCTACTGTTTTGCATTCTGCCAATTTGAAAGTCACCCTTATGGTCCGATTCATTAAAAAGTTAAAACACGAAAGTTGTCCGGAACGACGTTTTCGTTCAGGAATAAAGAAGCTCGAGCCCTGAAAACGCTTTCCGAGTGATAATTTTCTTCAAATTCTTAACAGCCAATTTTTAGACCAAAGTAACTATATAATGGTTATAATTAAATGAGACCAAGAGGTCTAATGACCTAAAGCCAAGACCACAACCATGGCTAAAGCCAAGGTTGAGTCTCAAGACCATGGTAACAATGACCAAGGTCACGGCAAAGCCACGACTAAAGACCATATAACTTTTAAAGATCAAAACTTATATATATATATATATATATATATATATATATATATATATATATATATATATATATATATATATATATAACACCCCGCCTTATAGACCACAATATTGTCCGCTTTGCCCGAAGGCTCACGGCTTTGTTCTTGTGGCCCTCATGTGAAGACTTCCCGGCAGGTCACCCAATCCAGTACTACTCTCACATGAGCACGCTTAACCGTATGGCCGATTAACCGTTCCACCACAAAACGCGTTGTGTCATATAAGGCGAATGTTAACATATATGTCCCAGCATCACTCCAAGTCACAGCCAATGTGGGATTTGCCTGGGGTATTACATTCACCCCCCGTAGGGATTCATCGTCCCCGATGAAGTTTGCCCCACATCCCGAACGGCTTGGAGTGGCTCTGATACCATCTGAAACACCCCGCCTTATAGACCACAATATTGTCCGCTTTGCCCGAAGGCTCACGGCTTTGTTCTTGTGGCCCTCATGTGAAGACTTCCCGGCAGGTCACCCAATCCAGTACTACTCTCACATGAGCACGCTTAACCGTATGGCCGATTAACCGTTCCACCACAAAACGCGTTGTGTCATATAAGGCGAATGTTAACATATATGTCCCAGCATCACTCCAAGTCACAGCCAATGTGGGATTTGCCTGGGGTATTACAATATATATATATATATATATATATATATATATATATATATATATATATATATATATATATATATATATATATATATATATATATATATATATATATATATATATATATATATATATATATATATATGTTATCAAATACTACAATAGTAGGGAGCCCCATGTGAGGAGTTCATTAAGTAAGCCATCGAGATGAGTTGTGGATTTATGAATTAAAGTGTCCTGGCTCCTCGAACGTTTACTCCATGACTTCTGAGTTATGTCGGCCCGAACGGTAGTAAGAGATATACAACCTATACATGTTTCATAAACCATTTATATTCAAAGACTTACACTATATACTAAGTACTACATCATGAACATTATGCAAGACATATATTGGCAACTCTTCGTATTCTTAGACGTTACTCCAAACCTAAGTCGTAACGTTCTATTATAGGCTGCTCTTAGAGACTTTCGCGATTCTACCACTTTCATTTCTCATTACATAGACTTAAGGTGAGTTCGTAGCCCCACTTTTCTCATTTACTTGTTTTAAACTCTTTTGGGGAGATACATGCTTAAACTACTTGCTTTCTCTTTTACTAAAGACAATTTTACTCATATGCTATGCTATACTTTTATACTCTTAAACATGATGTGTAGTTTTATTACGATATGTGCTTTAATGTGTTAAACCTATTCTATGCGCTATATTCTTTAACTATTGTTTAACTCCTGGATGGAGCCGATGGAGAGGTATTGATAGTACTATCGGGCTGACGCCCCCACCATTGCCATATATTCCTGGCCTTGGGTGAATATAATCCACTATGAAGCATTTGTGCTTATTCTTATGAAGCATTTGTGTTTATTCTTGTCAAGAGGTTCAGTAGGCAGTGATACTTTACATTAAGCGTGCATATATCGTATACACATATATCGAAATCATACTATATGTTAGCAGTGGGTTGTGAACACACAGGTTGCAAGTCTCTTATGGCGGGACTTGCAACTGAGTGGATTCTCAATGCCTTTGCTGTGTGAACATTCTTTAAGGCTTTTCAACTGTTTTAAGACAAACTCTATGAACTCACCAACCATTGTGTTGACACTTTAGCATGTTTATCTCAGGTTAGTAAGGCGATAGCTAGTGCGTGGAACTTAGAGTCAAGCTGCATATTCTGAAGACTTACGCTTTTATCATTTACCATTCAAAACATTTTGTATACATTTATGTATCATACTTTGAAATCTCATGTTTGTAACTTTGAATTCTTTAATCGAATGGTAACTTTTCAAAACGTCTCATTTAGAGTTCGTTTTCTATAACTTGTACTTTGTATTATGAAGTAGCACCCCTATGACACAGTCTTCCGCCCCGGTATTTTGGGGGTGCTACATCTAATAACATCATAATTAATCAGTAGGAGTCAGTAGAAAGTCAAATAAGTCAAATCTTGTGTTTTCCTCAAAAAGTCAATTTGAACCTTTCAGATTTTTGCAAAAGTTACAAGAATTTTTGTGATTTATGTGTTTGGATTCAAGGTCTGAAACTTGTTGTAGATAAACTCTACCACCTCAATTTTAGTATCCCATCTTTGTTGTATTTTTAAGAATTTTTGTGTGGGCTCCACAAGCCCTGGAACACAGTTGCAGGGAAGAAACCTTCCCCTGCACCAGCAGAACCATCTCACTCAGCCCACTTTGGTGGCTATTGTAGACCAACCCAGTGGGCCCTAGAGGTTCCATTTGGTTTTTCCCAACCCCCCTCATACCAGGGTACAAGGTTTGACCCTTGGTTTGACCTAGGACCAAGTGGACCCCACTTGGATTTGTTGCCAAAGTCTGTCCCATTCTGAGTTCAATTTCAAGTTTGCAAAAGTGCTTATTGGGATCTTATTAGCTTAATTGTGATCACTGCTTGTTGTTTCTGGCTTATTTGAGTTAGTATAGCTTATTTGTATCAAGTTTGACCATTGTGGACCCCACCATCAGTCATTTGTGCTTAATTGCTCATCCAGTCAACAAAAGTCAACTGTTTAAGCAAAAGGGGGTGCAAACTGCTTATTTTTAAGCATCATAAAAAGTTGTTTTACAAAAGTTGCTTATTTTCATCTAAGTTTTAGCTGTTAAAAAGAAAAACCAAGAAAATCCAAATTTAAATTAAGTGATAGTTTCTATTTAATTTAATTTAAATTTTATTTTTCATTTTTAGATTTTTATTAAGTACTTAGTATTTTTATATTTTTATTAATTACCTCTTATATTAAAGTAAATTCAGTAATTTTTCTAGATTTTTATTTTGTCATTTAGTATTTATTAGATTTAATTTTAGTTTTCTTAATTATTAATTAATATTAAGTTTTAAATAGCATATTTAGTTTTTATAAAGCATAACCTAGTTTTTATATTTTTTATGGCTCTTATATAATATATTAGACTTTTAGAAAATATATTTTTAATTTCTACTGTTCATTTTTCATTTTTCTTATTTTAATTGTTTAAATTAGATTTAAAGTAATTAAAAGGTAATTAATTAGTGGATTAGTTTTAAACATAATTTTTAGAAGTTTTTATAATTTTGTAGGATTCCTGTGATGGTTAAGTAATTTTATAAATTTTATCTTAATTTTCTAAGTTAATTTAGTATTAATTGTAATTAAAGTTAATTTAAGTAGTTTAATTAAGTTAAATAGTTTTTAATTAATAAAAAATTCATAAAAAGACAAAAATACTTATTTTTATTTTTTATACTTTCTTTAAGTTCTAATTTAAGTTTAGAAATTATTTTTGCAAGTTTTTAGGTTAATTTGTAACATTTATAATTATTAGTTAATATAAATTAGATTTAAATTAGATTTTTAATTAGTTTAATTAATTAAATAATATTTAAATATTAAAATAATCACTTTTATAATTTCATTTTCATTTTCATTTTCATTTTTATTTTTAATTTTTAAGTTTCAAAAAGTTCAAAAGCACCCCCTGTAGTTTGTAATTCAACAAATCCCACTTTTCCAGTCTGTTACGTGATCTGAATTGTGAATTTGTGCTTATTCTTGTATATCTGATTTTTGTGAATATTATATCTGTGTACAAATACCAAAATAACAATAGCAATATCAATTCCACATTATCTGGGCTACTGTCCTCAGTGCCACTCACTCATAAACGATTTCAAACGACACCATTTCAATCTCGCTGGGACTTTAACGACCCGGGGACACACTATACTATCCACGGAGCATTGGGATAAGCTGTTTTTGACTAGTTTGGTCAATTATATCTGACGGTTTAGATCCAATCAAAATTTGGCGCCGCTGCCGGGGAGGTTGTTGCGCGTTTTTAAAAATCGTTTTAAGTTTAGTGGTTTTCAAAACCCTCCCTGTACAAATTTCACACAAATTTGTAAAAAATTTTTGTAAAAACATAATCATATAAAAAAACGTTCATTAACACTTTTCCTGAAGTGTTGAAATCACCAAAAAAAATCAAAAACAACAAAACAAACTGTGAAGTTAAATTACTTCGTTTTCTTTAAGATTACAACCTGGAACAGTTGGTTTAAGGTAAGTTCTGATATTAAATTGCGAACTGAAGAGGAAACCTATTTACTTCCTCCCGCCAGCCTGCGAGTAATCTTAAAAGAACGATTTCGGTTAACGAATCAGTTCCAAAAATATTTCCCAAGTTTTCTGCACACACACCCATAAGCCTAAAGCAGTTTTTCAAATTAATAAATACATAAAATCTTACCACCGCAAACCAAGGCTGAACACCTACCAACTGGGGGTGTGGACATAATAAGTTCCCAAACTTAAGATAAAAACTTGCCTTTATATCCCTGTGAGTGGTGTACCTTTTTTAAAGAAGTCATTCACTTGTGATAATTGGTTTAAGTTCACTGTGGTTTTGCCTCGATCTTGTTTTGAAAAATTGTTTTTAGTGCAAAATCAGAAAAACGTACCCGAGCTACGTTCTGATACAGAAGAACCAAAAACCGAAATGGCCGCTGGGCCACCACCACCATTACCACCCCCTGACCCTCCCAAGGATGTGCCAGCTCCCGATCTCCGAACGATGGAGGAGCTGTGCCAGCCTACCATGCAAGGGCGGGGTGGGCCTATTGCACCACTCACTATTGAGGCTACGGACTTTGGCCTCAAGCACCACATGATCCAAAAAGTCCAGAATTCGTGTCAATTTCATAGATTACCGGGTGACGCCAATAAGCATCTTGACAAATATCTCACGGTCACCCAAAGCATGAAACAGCATGGTGTCACCGATGATGCCCTCCGGCTGTATCTCTTCCCCTATTCTCTCACTCATCATGCCACTGCATGGTTTGACCGACTCCCAAAGAATTCTATTCGTACCTTTGATGAAATGGTAACCAAGTTTTTAGCAAAATATTTTCCACCTTCCATGGTTACCAAGTTACGAAATGATATCAGCAACTTCCGGCAATGTCTCGATGAGTCTCTTTTTGAGGCTTGGGAACGTTATAAGCTAGCTATTGATCGGTGACCTAACCACAATATGTTGCAAGTTACCATCATAGATACCTTCTATAATGGTCTGATATTGA
This sequence comes from Artemisia argyi, assembly GCA_030686995.1. Taxonomy (NCBI): domain Eukaryota; kingdom Viridiplantae; phylum Streptophyta; class Magnoliopsida; order Asterales; family Asteraceae; genus Artemisia; species Artemisia argyi. The sequence goes on from CM060706.1 coordinate 174,952,526, forward strand.
GGCACCGGGATATTCTCAATGCTGCTGCTGGTGGGACGTTTATGAAAAGGCGCCCCGAAGAGTGCTATGACTTGATTGAGAACATGACTACCCACCATAACTTTTGGGATTCCTCTACGGAGAGGGATGCGTCATGTAATTCAGTTACTCCTTCATCATCATCTCCTGAAATAATTGCTCTTACCAAAAAGATGGATGATATTTCTACGGCTGTGTTGAGAATGAACCAAACGATGCAAAATCAGGTTCAAAATCAGCAAGTGAAAGCCGTGGCCCGAAGTTGTGAGACTTGTGGGGGCCCACATCTTTATTCCGAGTGTCCAGCTACCGCTGGCTTTCCTCAAGAGAACGTTTATGCTGCTCACGGTTCCTACAATACGGGGGGTAATTCTTACCAACCGCAAGGGGACCGTAATCTCTTAAGCTATCGTTCCAACAATTTTCTCGGACCTCCCGGTTTTAACCAAAATCAAAACCGTAACTCGAATCAGAATTTTAACCAAGGTCAAAACTCAAATTTCCAAAACCCGAACCAAAATCAAGGCCAGTTTAATCAAAACAATTTTCAAAATGGCAATCAAAACCAAGGTTTTCAAGGAAATTTTCAAAGAAACCAAAATCAAGGAAATTACAATCAGGGTAATTTCAATCAGAGAAACAATTTTCAGGGTAACAACAATCAAAATCAAGGGAATTTTCAAAACAATCGTGTTCAAAATCCTCCTCAAAACGTTGTTCCACCCTCGTCTTCCTCCGATGAAGTGCTAAAACAATTCATGAAAGCACAAGAGGAAACGAATCGGTTATTGATCAGCAAGATCTCTGAGCTTCAGAAGTCTTTAAATGATCGACCCTCGGGCCCGGGTACACTACCGAGCAACACGATCGCTAACCCGAGGGGCGATGTCAAAGCGATCACCACCCGAAGTGGGGTATCATACAATGGACCCTCGATTCGTTCTACCTCTTCTTCTCCTCCTAAGGTAGCGGAACGTGAGCCTGAGGTTACCACGGACAAGGTACTTCCTACTAATAATTGAGGTATCAACAACGTCCACCCTCAAGTTGTCCCGGTCCCGGCTCGTAAGCCGAAAGTTGTATTTGATCCCCTTATGAGTTCTGATGAAATCCAAAAGAATGATCCTAAGCCATCAATTCCATATCCTTCATGTTTGAATGATCAAAAGAACCGCGAAAAAGCTAACCATCAGATGGAAAAAATTTATCAAATTTTCCAAGAATTTCACTTTGATATTAGCTTCGCGGACGCTCTTCTTCTCATGCTTAAATTTGCTTCAACAATCAAAAATCTGATAAGCAACAAAGAAAAACTCTGTGAAATGGCAAAAACTCCTCTTAATGAGCATTGTGATTGGTCTGAAACAGTCAGATAATATCAACCAAGTTATGGTCAACAAATCAGACAGCTTAGGCCAATACTCCGGTGAGTTTAGGGTTTCCCCGGGTCGTTATGTCCCGACGAGGTGTGAATGGTTATTCAAACGGCTTGTGATCGGGTGAATCTGGACGGAAAGGGTTTGAGATGGATTACGCTACTGATTTATACAATGAAATAGCTTAAAGAAGCTATATGAATAAGACTGGAAGCTAGGAAAAACCAGAAACGATTTAAACCTAAAAACGCGTACGTTACGTTTAAATAAAACGTAAACGTACAAAATAAAAAGTGAAAACGGAAATCTGAAAACACCCAGGGGGTGAAAATGACTTTTTTTACAAACTAAAAGGTAAAAGAAAATTTTTAGAAAGTTAAAATTAATTTTTACATCATTTAATTATTTAATATTAATTAAATACTAATTAATACTTAATTATTAATATTTAAACAACTTAAATATAATACAATATTAATTAAATACTAAAAAGGTGAAAATAAATTTTCTAAAATTATAAAATAACTAAAAACTAATTTTAAAATTAAAAATAAGTATTTTTGTCTTTTTGTGATTTTTCTATTAATTAATTACTAATTAATTATTAATTACCTAATTAAACTATTTTAAATTAAGAAAAATAGAAAATGAACAGTAAAAAATCTAATAAAATTTCTAAAATTATTTTATAACATATAAAAGCTATAAAAAATATAAAAACTAGGTTTTGCTAAATAAAAACTAATTATGCTATTTTAAACTTAATATTAATTAATTATTAATAAAACTAATACTAATTCTAATAAATACTAAATGACAAAATAAAAATCTGAGAAAATTATTAAAATTACTTTACTATAAAAGGAATTTAAGAAAAATATAAAAAAGGCTAAGTTCTTAATAAAAATATAAAAGTGAAAATTAAAATTAAATTACATTAAATAGAAACTATCACTTAATATTAAATTGGTTTTTCTTGGTTTTTCTTTTAGAAAACTATCTTATATGTGTGACAGTTGACTTTGGTCAACTGTCAAGGGAAAATGGTGATGTGGACTACTAGAGGGGCCCACAAAGGATAAGTCTGATACAAATAAGCTATGAGAACTTGTTTGAGTAAGAAAAAGCAATAAGTGACCACAAAAGAAGCTATTAAGCACAAAATAAGCACTTATATGTTTACATGAACTCAGAAACTGGGACAGACCTTAGGGCTTAATTCAAGTGGGACCCAGGGGTTTCTAGATCAAACAAGAGGTCAAAACCTCAACCCTGGTAGGAGGGGGTGGAAATGAACAAGAATGGTGGCCTGGGGCCCACTGAGGTGGCTAGAAAACCACCACTAAGGTGGTGGTGTGGGATTATATCTGCTGGTGCAGAACAGCCCCCATGCCCTGCAAGTGTCTTTGGGGCCTTGTGGGACCCACCAGAAAAATCACAAAAATCCCAGGATGCTGAGACCTCAAAGATGAGCTAGTAGGCTATACTCACAAGGAATTTCACAGCCTAGATCCAAGCACACAATTCACATAAATTCTTGCAAGAATTGAAAAAAACTGAAAACATGAACATTTGACTTTTTAAAAAAAACTCCTACTTTGACTTTGTTGAATTTTGAGTAGATCCTAATGACTTAATCTGATATATTAGGCAATGATGAAACTAAAGTAAGCTATTTTAACAAATTTTAAAGCTTATGATGATGATTTGGGCTCAATGACCACCACAGTTAATTTTTTTGTGATATTGACTTTTTTTGCAAAACACAACTGGTTTTTATGTTTCCATTGAACCATTAGAACCTGAGTAAACATGAAAGAACCAAAAAATCTCACAGAAACACACTAGACTAAGCAGAAAATTCCTGAACCAAACACTACCTTAGTAATGACAGATTTTTGGTTTATAATGCAAATGAGTACATTAAGTTATGAAACTGTTACACAATGATCTAATAAGGTATGAGAAGCTAAAATATGTACTAAGATATAAGCTTAAACTACAAACACCTAAATTCCTATATTAAACTAGTTAAGACAGTTAATTGAGCAAACTTTGAGCACAAAGAGTTTTAATGAGATAATATACAATATTGAGCTACATTACAACTTAAACACACCTATTAGGTATAAATAGACAGAATTGAGCAGATATTATGCAGATGAACAGTACCAAGCAAGATTTTAGAGAAAAGGCTTATAATGGCTTTCAATGAGCAAATCAGTGAACCATAGGACAATTTATACCCTAACTCCTCCCCTGAGGAGCTAAACCATGATAATCCAGGATGAACCAGATTCCTTTGCTCCTTTTTTCTTTATACTGATTTTTGACTTCTTCACTTATTTTTCTTGATTTTTGAGTATTTTTGGTTTTTTTTAAACTAACTTGTTTTAAATGCTTTTAAAACTTTGACAAACTTTCAAATTAACTTAAAGAAACTTAAACAAGTAGAATGTAACAACTTATAGCAGCTTAAGAGTAAATTGAGATTTTTATGAAAAATTGCAAATCTGAAGTTTAGAGCTGAACACTTGAAATTGATAATTGGAATAAGATTCAAATAAACTGAGAGTACTTAATACAAGGTTTTTAAGATACAAAGTACAATAAAATTGGAGAATTAAGCTAAAGTGACAATCTAAGCTATACTAATTCTATTCTACATTAACTACTACTGCTTCTTCTCTTTTTTCTTTCTTTTATACACCCTGGAGGTCCACAAAGACTTTCCCACCATCTCTGGGTCATTGGATTAGCTTCACTTGATCTCAGCCTTCAAAATCGTGTTTGGCGGGAAAAATGTTTTTAGCAGGTAATGGTTACTTGTGAGGGTTTTGTGGGAATTAAATGGGGTTTGGATGTTTGTGTAAGTTGGGGGAACAAGTTATGGGAAGAGGAGGGGGGATGTGGGGTGTTGCAGTAGGTTACCAGAGCAAGTTGGGAGGTGGAAGGAGGGGTCAACGAGGGGTTTGACCAAGGTTTATTATAAGACGGGGTGTAGTTTTGAGTGGGGAGTGGGCTGGGGTTGATACATGGGCCAAGGAATTTTAGTTTTGGGCTTGGTGAGGGGTTGTGGATCAGGTTATGGGATTGGATTTGTTTTTTTGTTGGGGTAAATAACTTAAAAGGGTCCGTTTGGTTTTTATGTTAATCACAAGGACCTATTTTGAAATTCTACAAAACACAAGGACTGAAATTGTAATTCGCCACAAGTATTACCAAGGATCAAAATTGACAACTTTAATAACCCAAAGACCCAAAATGCATTTTTTTTATTTTTAAAACACCGGGGACCAAATATGTCAATTTGCAAAGTTTAGGGGTCATTTTTGCCAAACTGTGAAAAACTTTTATCCAAGGACCAAAGTTGCATTTTTGAATTTCCAAGGACTAAAAATGATTTTTCATCCAAAAATATCCCATCAGGGACCAAAACTGCCAATGTTTGAAACTTCAGGGACCAAAAGTGTAAATTTCCAAAACTTTTCCAATTTTTCTCCAAAGGACAAAATATGACAACTTATGATTGTAAAAGGACCTTTGGTGATAATTTTTCATATTTTGAATATCCAGGGACTAGTTTTGTAATTTTATGAAAGTTGGGGGACTGAAACTGCCAATTTTGCAAACTTTGTGCGTTTTTTATCTGTTTTTGCTCACTTTGCATCTAAAACATATAAAACACAATTTTGAAATATTTTTAGCATTTTGATGCATTTCTGAGTGTTTTTGTATGTTTTGCAGTTCAGATTTGACCAAAAATGATGAGTGTTTTAGCACTCATCACATTGCTCAGCGGTGCTTTTGAAAAAACTTCCCGAAAAGCTTGGAGATCCCAGGAAATTTCTCATTCCTTGTATTTTCCCGGGGATGGTTGAATGCTTTGCCTTGGCCGATCTTGGCGCAAGCATTAACCTCATGCCTTACACAGTCTGGAAAAGACTCTCTCTTCCTGCTCTCACTCCGACCTGCATAACACTCGAGCTTGCAGACCGTACTATATCCCGTCCTCTCGGCATTGCCGAAGATATCTTCGTGAAAGTAGAAAAGTTCCATTTTCCGGCAGATTTCGTGATTGTTGATTTCGATGCTGACCCAAGAGTTCCTCTCATTCTCGGGAGGGGATTCTTAAGAACGGGTCATGCTTTAATCGATGTATTCGAAGAAGAAATCACTCTACGTGTTGGTGGCGAAGCCATCACATTCAATCTTGATCAGACTTCAAGATACTCCTCCAATTATGACGCTGAAACGGTTAACCGAATTGACATCATCGATGTTGCGTCTGAGGAGTATTCTCAAGAAGTCCTTGGTTTCTCATCCAGTGGCAGTACCACTCCTTCTACTGATCCTATCATTTCCGACCCTTCCCTTTCCCTCACTCCGTTTGAGGGAAGTGACTTCCTTCTGGAAGAGGTCGAGGCTTTTCTTGCTCAAGATAGCTCAATCCCAAGTGGGGTTGATGAAAACTATCTTGACCCGGAGGGGGACATTCTTCTCCTTGAAAGATTGTTAAATGACGATCCTTCACCCTCTCCATCTCCAAAAATACTTCATAAAGATGAAGTAAAAAATGTTGAAATAACTGAAGACTTTCCCGAGGTTGAGCTCAAGGACTTGCCTCCTCATCTAGAATATGCATTTCTGGAGGGTGATAATAAATTGCACGTCATCATTGCTAAAGACTTAAAAGATGAGGAAAAGGCAACACTCCTGAAGGTTCTTAAAGCAAACAAGCAAGCAATTGCTTGGAAACTCTCCGACATTAAGGGCGTAAGCCCGGACTTTTGTACACACAAAATCTTAATGGAGGATGACTTTAAGCCAGCAATGCAACAACAGAGAAGGGTAAATCCCAAAATCCACGAAGTTATCAAACAAGTAGTTCTAAAACTTTTTGATGCAGGATTGATTTATCATATATCTGACAGTCCTTGGGTTAGCCCAATTCATTGTGTTCCTAAAAAGGGTGGCATTACCGTTATCACCAACGAGGATAACGAGTTGATTCCGACTCGTTTGGTCACGGGTTGGCGAGTATGTATTGACTATCGAAAGTTAAATGAAGCCACCCGTAAAGACCATTTTCCTCTCTCTTTTATAGATCAGATGCTCGAAAGACTTGCGGGGAATGAATACTACTGCTTCCTCGATGGTTTTTCGGGTTACTTCCAAATCCCTATTGATCCCCAGGATCAAGAGAAGACTACCTTCACATGCCCCTACGGAACTTTTGCTTACAGACGTATGCCTTTCGGCTTATGTAATGCACCAGGCACGTTCCAGAGGTGCATGATGTCTATCTTTTCCGAAATGATAGGGAAAACCATGGAGGTATTCATGGATGACTTTTCAGTCATCGGGGATTCATTCCAGTCTTGCCTCTCCCACTTGGAACAAATGCTTAAACGTTGTAAAGAAACGAATTTGAGTCTCAACTGGGAGAAGAGCCACTTTATGGTCAAGGAGGACAGTGTCCTCGGCCATAAAATTTCAAAAAACGGGATTGAGGTTGACAGAGCCAAAATCGATGTCATTGCTAAATTGCCTCATCCCACCACCGTAAAAGGTGTTAGGAGCTTTTTGGGTCATGCCGGCTTCTACCGTAGGTTTATCCAAGATTTTTCTAAGATTGCCCGGCCTATGACCCATCTCCTCGAGAAGGATGCTCCTTTCATCTTCTCTCCTGAGTGTATCGAAGCTTTTGAAACATTAAAGAAAAAGCTTACCGAGGCACCGATTCTTGTTGCCCCCGATTGGGACCTACCTTTTGAGCTTATGTGCGATGCTAGTGATTTTGCCATAGGTGCGGTCTTGGGGCAACGTAAAGCAAAATACTTTCAGCCTATACACTACGCAAGCAAAACTATGACCGAGGCTCAAGGTCATTACACCACCACTGAAAAAGAACTCCTAGCTGTGGTGTATGCCTTTGAAAAATTCCGGTCATACTTAATCTTGACTAAATGCGTAGTGTATACGGATCACTCGGCTTTGAAGTACCTATTTGCAAAGCAAGATGCAAAGCCGAGGCTTCTCCGTTGGGTTCTCCTCCTTCAGGAATTTGATATCATTATCCGTGATAAAAAAGGAGCCGAGAACCTTGCTGCTGATCATCTCTCACGATTAGAAAACCCTCATCAGGATGTGTCCGAGAAAAAGGAAATAAATGAAACATTTCCTCTCGAAACACTCAATGCGATTGCTTTTCGTGGTGACTTTACTACCCCATGGTTTGCCGACTTTGCAAATTACCATGCGGGTAACTTCATCGTTAAGGGGTTGACATCCCAACAGAAAAACAAATTCTTCAAAGATGTTAAACATTACTTCTGGGACGACCCCTTTCTCTTCAAAATCTGTGCCGATCAAGTCATCAGACGATGTGTATACGGATAGGAAGCCGCTGATATTCTCAAGGCTTGCCATGCTGGACCCACCGGGGGCCACCATAGTCCTAACTACACCGCCAAAAAGGTGTTTGATTCCGGTTTCTATTGGCCCACGATCTATAAGGATGCCCACGAGTTAGTCAAAGCTTGTGATGCTTGTCAGCGTCACGGTAATATTTCACAAAAGAACGAAATGCCACAAAATGCCATTCAAGTTTGTGAAATCTTTGACGTCTGGGGCATTGACTTTATGGGGCCATTCCCATCTTCTCGTGGAAACAAGTATATTCTCGTGGCTGTTGACTATTTGTCAAAATGGGTTGAGGCTAAGGCCTTACCCACTAACGATGCCCGAGTTGTTGTGAAATTCTTGAAATCCCTCTTTGCTTGATTTGGAACTCCACGTGCCATCATTAGTAATCGCGGTACTCACTTTTGCAATGATCAATTTGCAAAAGTCATGCTTAAGTACGGTGTTACTCATCGTCTTTCTACCGCGTATCACCCCCAAACAAGTGGGCAGGTGGAGGTTTTGAACCGTGGTATAAAACGGATTCTTGAGAGGACAGTAGGTGAAAACCGTGCTTCCTGGTCGGATAAACTAGATGATGCACTCTGGGCCTTCCGTACAGCTTACAAAACACCCATCGGGTGTACTCCATACAAGCTTGTATACGGGAAGGCGTGTCATTAACCGATCGAGCTCGAGCACAAAGCCTACTGGGCCTTGAAACATGCAAACTACGACCTTCATAAAGCGGGTGATCACCGTAAGGTTCAACTCTTTGATCTACAAAGAAAAGACAAAGAAGATTCACAACTCTAAGATTAAGAACCACGTTTTCAACGTCGGTGACAGAGTCCTTCTTTTCAACTCAAGATTAAAGATCTTCTCGGGGAAATTAAAAACCCGATGGACTGGACCATTCACTATTGCTAAAGTATATCCATACGGGACTGTTGAGTTATCTCAACCCGAAGGTCCCAACTTCAAAGTGAATGGTCATCGATTGAAACATTATTTTGGAAAGGACATACCACCCATGGTTGTCCCGGATCTCCAAACTTTCCCCATGGACCAATGAATTCGGGGATCGAGTCAAGCTAGTGACTCGGTGAATAAAAATTAGCAACATATATGGGTTTTCACCCGTATTTCTGACTTCTTTCTACTTTCTACCACCCTAGTGTGGGGGAGTGGCCGTCCTCCACCTCTTGAAAAGCAAATACGTATATAAGTTTCAGTTAAAAAAAAAGGTGTGATTGTATGTACAGATAAATAAAGTGAAAAATAAAATAAATATTTCCACAATTAGATTCGAATATTAGCTTTTTCCGTTCAGAGATTCGGCATAATAGCCGGGACTTTGAATATTGAGGACAATATTCAATTCTAGTGTGTGGGGGGGGGGGGGGGGGGGGGGCGAAATTCTTACGAATTTTATCACAAAACTTTCTAAGTACCCCCATTTTTAGGCCTAAATTTTTCAAAATTTTTTCACTTTATTTCAAAATTTTTGTGGTAATCAGTCCGCCAAAGTCTAAATGACAAATGGATTGGCTAGTCGAGGAGCAAACGGCTCTTGGTAAAGACATCTCAAACCCGTTGATGGCTTGCAATTTGCCAAAAATTATATGGTTCCTCAACTCCCCATATCCCATAAAGCAAATGAGTTGGCTAGCCCACAAGATTATGGCTTGTGGTAAAGGCCGTGGAAAATCCATAATTGGTAATCAGCTCACCAAGATGTTGACTTAGTCCATCATGATGCTGGCTAGTCCAGAAGCAAATGGCTTTTGGTAAAGACTAATCAAATCCGTTGACAGCTGGTGGTTTGCTCAAAATCACACGGTTATCAGGTGTGCCACAGTTCTTACACCTGGCTACTCCAGAAGTGATGGCTTTTGGTAAAAAGATTTTCAAATCCATCAAGTTTTTCTAAAAAGATTGCTAGGGACTAGCAATGTTTTAGTGTGGGGGATTGATGAGTGTGTAAATACTCATCATTTTTACTTTTTCTGAGCTGCCAAAACATCTAAAAACACTCAATATTGTCAAAATAGTGAAAATATCCCAGGAAAGTGTTTTACATGTTTCAAATGCAAAAATATCAAAAACAGATGAAAAACGCACAAAGTTTGCATAATTGGCAGTTTCGGTCCCCCAACTTTCAAAAGTTGTCAAAACTAGTCCCTAGTTGTTCTAAAACCTTGAAAAAGTCACCAAAGGTCCTTTTAAATCAAAAAGTGACACAATTAGTCCTTTGGTGCAAACTTTCACAAAATGTCAAGTTTAGTCCCTGAACTTTGAAAATTGTCAAAAATGGTCCCTGGGATATTAAAAACTTTGAGAAAAACAAATTTTGTCCTTTCACTAACCTTTTATGGCAGGATTGGTCCTTGGTGGAAGGTTTGGTGAAAATTACATAAATGGTCCCTGAAGTTTGGAAGTTTGGCAGTTTTAGTCCCTGGTACATTTAATATGGAAAAATCAGTTTTGGTCCTCACACTATTCATCATATGGCATAAAAGGACCTTGTGAACAATTTAGAAGACTGCCAAAACTCACCCCTCAACTTTCGGAGAATTGCAAAAATAGTCATTGTGTAACAATAAACCAAACCGGACCTAAAAATACTACTCCAAAATAAAAATTAAACCCAATCCAATCCTAAGCCCACCCATTCCTTTGTATTTGGGCCCAAAACACACCACAGCCCACACCACACCCAAACTAATAAGCCAGAGTCAAAGTTTGACCCCTTGGTCAAAACCCGTCAACTCCCCACCTTTTCCCTCTTCCCCAGCCAAACCACAATACCACCCTGGTATTGCCCACCACCACCACCACCACTTGCAGAGTCATCATCACCTCCCCACACCCCTACACCTAACTATCCCCTCACATTAAATGCACCGCCCCCCCCCCCCCCCCAGTTGCTGTAACAGTCCCAATTGCTCCATTATCTTTTTGGCGCGAAAAAATACAAACGCTGAGATTGGCTTGCAGTGATCCAATGGTTGAGATAAAAGATGGGAAATGATCAGAGGCTCAAGGAAACCCTAAAGGAAGGCTATAAAAGGAAGATAGAAGCAAGAAGAGAGGCTGTCTAGTTTTTTTAGTTTAATGGTAGTCGTATAAGTGTAATATGCACTTGTAGTGTAATTGAAAGCTTTTAAGCAGTGTTCTTAGTCAATTCAGTGTACTTTTACTCTCTTTAAATCAATCTAAGCAAGTTTCTTCAATCTTATTTGTTAATGCACATTTCAGTTTCAAGTAACTAATTTAGATCATAAGCTGTTAGTATTTGTGTTTGAATTATGGATTCTTAAGCTCACTTAGGATCCCATAAAGCTATTTGAAGCTTTTAGAGACCTTAAAAGCCAGTATTAATAGAAAAAAAAATCAAAAATCTAAAAAAAGTCAACCTTAGTCAAACTGTGGTGTTTAGCTTTTGTTTTCAGGTATTGAGGAACATTGAAGAGCAAGCTTGGGATTGGATCAGCCTATCTAAAGATAGGCATCATTGGAAAACTCCTTGTTCATGCTAAGAGTGTCTAGTAAGCATTTGCTCAATTTAATGTTCACCTAAAAACCTTAGTTTCTGATTGCTTGTTGTTTGTTGCCAATCTGTGTTTGTTTGTGTTTCTTTGAGTATTGTTTAGTTCATTTATAACCTAATTTATATAACTTGTTTGTTAAAGTTAGTAGTTATTTTAAATCCTAGTTTTATCAGTCAAAATAGTTTAAGTGATCATTTTGTGTAATTATCATTGTTCTCTGCTCCTAGTTGCTTAGTTAAGCTTAGTATATCAGTGTAAGTCATTGTGTTTAAGTTTCATAAGCTGTTAAGCCATTTACTACTAAAAACCTAAAACAGTTTAACTTAAAGGTGTGTTTGGATTAGGCTGCTTGGCTTTGTTGTTATTGATCTCAGAGAGCAATTATAATTCAAACAGCTTGCCTTAGGTTTCATTTGGTAGTTTAGACCCTAAAATCAAGTCTTGTTTCACAAAAAAGTCAAAATCACTAAATTTTGCCTCTCACAGTTAACTGTGAGAGTTTTGGGTACTCAGATCCATCAAAATAGTTACATAAGTTGTTAACATATAGTAATCTAGCTTAAATATATCTAATAACATCATAATTAATCAGTAGGAGTCAGTAGAAATTCAAATAAGTCAAATCTTGTGTTTTCCTCAAAAAGTCAATTTGAACCTTTCAGATTTTTGCAAAAGTTACAAGAATTTTTGTGATTTATGTGTTTGGATTCAAGGTCTGAAACTTGTTGTAGATAAAATCTACCACCTCAATTTTAGTATCCCATCTTGGTTGTATTTTTAAGAATTTTTGTGTGGGCTCCACAAGCCCTGGAACACAGTTGCAGGGAAGAAACCTTCCCCTGCACCAGCAGAACCATCTCGCTCAGCCCACTTTGGTGGCTATTGTAGACCAACCCAGTGGGCCCCAGAGGTTCCATTTGGTTTTTCCCAACCCCCCTCCTACCAGGGTACAAGGTTTGACCCTTGGTTTGACCTAGGACCAAGTGGACCCCACTTGGATTTGTTGCCAAAGTCTGTCCCATTCTGAGTTCAATTTCAAGTTTGTGAAAGTGCTTATTGGGATCTTATTAGCTTAATTGTGATCACTGCTTGTTGTTTCTGGCTTATTTGAGTTAGTATAGCTTATTTGTATCAAGTTTGACCACTGTGGACCCCACCATCAGTCATTTGTGCTTAATTGCTCATCCAGTCAACAAAAGTCAACTGTTTAAGCAAAAGGGGTGCAAACTGCTTATTTTTAAGCATCATAAAAAGTTGTTTTACAAAAGTTGCTTATTTTCATCTAAGTTTTAGCTGTTAAAAAGAAAAACCAAGAAAATCCAAATTTAAATTAAGTGATAGTTTCTATTTAATTTAATTTAAATTTTATTTTTCATTTTTAGATTTTTATTAAGTACTTAGTATTTTTATATTTTTGTTAATTACCTCTTCTATTAAAGTAAATTCAGTAATTTTTCTAGATTTTTATTTTGTCATTTAGTATTTGTTAGATTTAATTTTAGTTTTCTTAATTATTAATTAATATTAAGTTTTAAATAGCATATTTAGTTTTTATAAAGCATAACCTAGTTTTTATATTTTTTATAGCTCTTATATAATATATTAGACTTTTAGAAAATATATTTTTAATTTCTACTGTTCATTTTTCATTTTTCATATTTTAATCGTTTAAATTAGATTTAAAGTAATTAAAAGGTAATTAATTAGTGGATTAGTCTTAAACATAATTTTTAGAAGTTTTTATAATTTTTTAGGATTCCTGTGATGGTTAAGTAATTTTAAAAATTTTATCTTAATTTTCTAAGTTAATTTAGTATTAATTGTAATTTAAGTTAATTTAATTAGTTTAATTAAGTTAAATAGTTTTTAATTAATAAAAAATTCATAAAAAGACAAAAATACTTATTTTTATTTTTTATACTTTCTTCAAGTTATAATTTAAGTTTAGAAATTATTTTTACAAGTTTTTAGGTTAATTTGTAACATTTATAATTATTAGTTAATATAAATTAGATTTTTAATTAGTTTAATTAATTAAATAATATTTAAATATTAAAATAATCACTTTTATAATTTCATTTTCATTTTCATTTTTCTTTTTAATTTTTAAGTTTCAAATAGTTCAAAAGCACCCCCTGTTAGGGGTGTCATAAATCCCGACCCGACCCGGACCCGAACCCGACTAAGGATACTCGGGTCGGGTTACTCGGGTCCAAAATCTTAGTCGGGTCAATCGGGTCAACCCGACTAACCCGATTACGAACTCGGGTCGGGTATCGGGTTTCAAAAACTTGCCTATTCGGGTTCGGGTCAACCCGACTAACCCGAGTTTTTTTTTTTTTTTTTTTTTTTTTTTTTTTTTTTTTTTTTGTCTTTGTTCAATTGATAAGCCCAAGTTAAATTAAGTGATCCATGTAGTAAACTTGGCCCATTTTCTATATAATTTTTTTTTGCCTCGACATAGTGTTTGAACGTAGAAATTACTTCCTCGAGAAAAAGGTGGTGGGTGTGAGAATTTATAGTGTTTGAACTTTGAAGGTATGACATGCCCCTTTTCATATGCAACGTGGATACCTCACACTTGAAACATGAACATGGCTCTACTACATGCATATCATCTCTTTTTATTTCGTATGAATGAAATCTTTGGTATCTTAGTATATACATAGTTTTGCATGTTAAAGGTACAAACTACAAAGTGAATTTGGTTTTACATAATTGTCATTCGCAAAAAAAAAAAAAAAAAAAAAAAAAAAAAAGAAATAAAATTATGTGATTTTGTAAATTGGACAAACCCGAACCCGACTTGACCCGACCCCGACTAACCCGAGTTCAAATAGGGTCGGGTTCGGGTATATTATTTTTACCCTCGACCCGACTTGGACCCGACCCGTTTGACCCGAACCAGACCAACCCGACCCGAATAGCACCCCTACCCCCTGTAGTTTGTAATTCAACAAATCTCACTTTTCCAGTCTGTTACGTGATCTGAATTGTGGATTTGTGCATATTCTTGTATATCTGATTTTTGTGAATATTATATCTGTGTACAAATACCAAAATAACAGTAGCAATATCAATTCCACATCATCTGGGCTACTGTCCTCAGTGCCACTCACTCATAAACGATTTCAAACGACACCATTTCAATCTCGTTGGGACTTTAACGACCCGGGGACACACTATACTATCCACAGAGCATTGGGATAAGCTGTTTTTAACTAGTTGACCTTGGTCAATTATATCTGACGGTTTAGACCCAATCAAAAACAAAGTAATAACACAAAAGAAGTCTTCCTCAAAATAGGTACATCAATAAGTAAAATTTTTCTGATAAAGTTTTTGAAGATGTTTTTTTATTTTATTCATTTATTTATTTATTTTAGAACGGCACCACATTTGACATCCGACCCCCGTGTTAAACCATTCAAACGGGCAGGCCCCGGGACCCGAACCATATAGAGATACCCGCGGAGGGAAATCACATAGAACTCACGGCTTCGTACTAAGAGGAAAATCCGGATTTACTTTATTACTTGCGAGACTCGAACCCAGGTAAAACCCCTCCCCAAACTACAGAAGAAACTCAGGTGGCAAACTAAGCTAAATCAGTTGGTTAGTTTTTGAAGAAATAATTAATTGACAAAGTCGAAGTTTTCTTTTATATTCATATTAATTGTTGTTTTAAACATTGGCCGGTGGACATTAATTAACAAAACCCATAATTACCATAGGCGTTTAGTGTCATTATACACGCATGTATTGTGTACATCTGTAGAACAAAATTGCTGTGTAGAACTTTGGTATCTTATCATTTGTATGATTAAAATTTGCGACTATTACAAGTTTACAACTTCAAATAATTGCTTATTTGTAAACTCGCAATCTTATATTTGAATTTGCAATTACTACAACTTTTTAATACCTTTCTATAGGTAATCCATTATATATTTTTTTTCCTATCGATCAATGGTTTTTTTTTTCTCATCGGGTGCTTGACTTGCTCTTAAACCATGGCCCTTTCTTTTAGTTTATTCGATCACCGGATTCACCCAGTGTTGATACAAAAGTTGGGCGTTCCTGATTATGGGCTCTTGCTCTCGTACCAATTCGCTTCTTAGTACTTGTAACTTGTGCACTAAGAAAATAAACAACACCGTTAGGCTTATCGTGGGATTGTCTCCCACGATTAGACTCCGGCGTGAGAGTAAGTAATCGATTTAAGGTTCTCGTAAAGAGTTAGGGTTTGTGAATCGTACTTTGAATGATAGCAATGTCATTCCTTATATAGGCGCAGAATCCTTGTAGGGTTCGTGCTCCTTACGTTTCGCACCCATGGTGCTTATCCGGGTAAGGATATTTGTTCCATAGATAGATGATCCTTATCTATACCGTGTATAGTTTGTTTGGGTTGGGCGTACGTGAGCCTGTTCCCATTATTAATGCGGCCCAAGTTACAATAACCCACTCATGGTGGATTTGGGCCTTAGTAATGTATATCATTTGGGCTCGTGGCCCATATATAGACTATACGTCATCATGTCCCCCCAGTCTAGTGTGCGCGGCTCGTAGCCGCGGATGCTAGACTAATATTACCAGCGGTAAGCGTGGCGGGAGAACATTGAAATATTGCCGCCCATTTTAAATTGCAATGCACCTAGTCATAGGTATTTCAAAAGGATACCTCGAAAATTGGGGGTAGTGTCCACGTGGCCCTCGGAAATCGGGAAAAAGTGCATGTACCGTTTCGGTTCTAGCCACACGTTTTTGTGAGTGGGATCCACGTGGACATCATCTAGGGTTTTTTTTACTCCCTATATAAGAGTCACCGCCCCATTTTTACAATCACACACAGTAAAACACACACTCACCATTGCTCACTTTCTTGAAAGTTATCTTTTGCAAAGAAAATAATCCTTTCCGTAGGTAATTTTTGTGTGCGTTTTTTTACTAGTGAATTAATGAAAATGGTTGCCCAGTTAGAGGACTTTCGCTCTGCGATGACGGTTGATGATGTTACTCAGTTTACATCTGACTACTTCGTGCCTCTGGATGTGCGTCCAGAGGCTCCAGATGTTGACTCGTGTATAGCTGATTTCCCCGAAGGGAAAATAGGGTTATACACGAAATTCTTTGAGTACGCGAATTACCGCGTACCCATTTCTATTTTTTTGAGCGATTTGCTCAACCACTATCGCCTCCACATCTCACAGCTGCACTGTATAGGTGCGGCTAAGGTGTCGAATTTTGAAGTAAACTGTCGTTTACTTGCGATAGAACCGACCATAGCCTTATTCCGCTCCTTTTACCACACGACATGGTCAAATGGATGGGTATCTTTTGCGAAGCGCCCGGGGGCGCATCAGTGTTACACTGAGAAGGTAGACTCCCTAAGAAATTGGAGGGAGCATTTTTTCTGGGTTGATGATGTAGTTTTTCCATCGTCCTACGAGTTTTATACTCAGGATACTTTGCCAAGGGATGGGCGCCCCGCACCCGGTTCCTATAGGCTGGCTGATGCGCAGACTCTTGATGCCAACCGCCTATCCATTAACCCTTATCCGGAGGAGTATTTGGTTCACATGGGGTTGAGTCGCAATTATTTTGGCGCTGCGGACGAGGTGCCCACTTTTATAAGTGAGGAAGGCCGGGGTGGGTGTTCGTCCCTTCTACTTCAAATTTTGTAAGTCTTTTTGTATGCGCACCTTTAATAACTAATCCTTTCTCCTTTCTTGTTTTGTTTATGTGCGCAGAGATGGATCTGTTCGCCGTTATGAAGCTGGACAAGCCGAAGCAGGTGACTATAGGGGTGCGCCCTCTGAGGGAAGGTGAGCAGCCATTACGGGAGGCGACTGAGGGCCATTTGACCGTGCTACCGGAGGTTGTCCCTGAAAATACGCCGCCGCTCCAGGTGACGCCTGTTCAGAGCGTGGCGCCAGATGTGGAGGTGGCGCAAGAGGAGGTGCGTGCTGAGTCGTCTGACAGCATAGAGATCCTAAAGCCCGAGGAGGTGCTGAAGGAAGAAGTGGCGCAGAATATTAAGCGCAAGGGAGAGGCTGAGACCAGTGGCCCCAAGAAGAGACGACGCTACCTCATTGGGGATGCGGAGTCGTCCGCGGAGGAGACATCCGCTTCTGGTGCGAATAAGAAGGCTGCTGAGGCCTCTCCATTTCTGTAAGTATCTGCGTCTATATTATGTTTCTTGTATATTACTTATCGCAATATATACTAACTGCGTTCTTTATGTCTTGTAGGGATGATGCCGCGAAGAATGATGGGGTCTTCGTGGATGTGGTTTCCTCTCCACAGAATGAAAACAAGGAGGGGAAAGCCAATGTTGATGAGGGTAGGGGGCGCAGCAGTTGATGGATGAGTTGGCTTCGACTGCTGCGCGCCAGGCTGAGCTGGTGGCTCAGTTGAGGGAGAAGTATGTCGGGGAGAGCAGTACTCTCGCCCAGAAGGATGAGGAGCTAGCGAAGCTCCGTGCGCAGTTGGCGGATGCGTAGGTGGAGTTGGAGTCCTCGCGGGTGTATACTGAGAAGATCACCCATGAGAAGTTGTCCGCCTTGGCTGAGGTGGAGAAGGCGCGCGGGGAGCTTCATCATTATAAATCCGACCTGACTTGGGCTGTGCGCTTCTTGGAGGAGAAGAAGGTGGAGCATTTTTCTAACATTGCCAAGTTTAAGGAGGATATGATGAAGATCATCCAGGTGCAAGAGGACAAGCCGCGTGGCCTGAGCATCGAGTACGATGAGGAGTTATATCCTCATTTGATGTCGACCATTGCTGAGCGCAGGTATCTCTTTGATACTCTTCTCCTTCGTAATATTCCTTGTTGCTATGCTTGTTATTAACACAAATTATCTTCGTTGATGTAGGTGGTTGATTAGCCACGGGCTGCGCCTGGCAGCAATGGGTACTCTTGAATCCCAAGAGGTGTTGGACGCCTTTGGGAAGGTGGTTCACCGTACAGTGGCTCGCGGAAAGTCGCAGGCTATGGAGGATCTCCATGAGGCCAAGTTGCTGAACAAGGATTTGGCTGAAGTCCCTGGGTATAATGCTGCTGCGTATGATGAGCTAATGCAGGCTATGACGGGGTTAAAGGTCCTCGAGCTGCCGCACATTGGGAGGTTGGAGCGTGACCAATACAACCCCATAGATGTACTTATAGCGGGGTTGACCTTGGAGCGCCACCTTGGAGAGGATGCAGAGGGGCAATCAGATTACTTTCTGAAGCCTGGTGTGTCGCAGCTGCAGGTTCCTGTGTCCGCGCAGCCTCGCCACATCCTTACCCCGTTCGCTCTTGAAAGGAAGATTCCCTTGAAAGAGGTTCTGGAGCGTCACGAGCAGAGGGCTGCTCAGAAGAGGGGCATTAAGGGCAAGGCAGTGTTGTGTGGCGTAGGCGCTGCACACATTCCTAGGTCTGATGGTGTGCCCGTGAGTGTTCCTACCGTGTCTCCCAAGGACGCTTTGATTCTGAGGAAGCTTCAGGAGGCGGGGAGTTCTGCTGCTCCGGAGGAGAGCCCTGAGCATCGCCATAGCGTGTAGGCTTTTTGTATATGTATTATGTAAATAATGAAATGTATCTTTTCCTTGTAATATTGAATAAGATACCTTTTTGTTGATTAAGAAATGTACTTGCATTGTTTGCGAAGTTTAGTTATCTGACCAAGTGTATTGGCTCGTTAAGTGCGTGACTTTAAAAATGTACTTGCATTGTTTGCTAAGTTTGACCAAGTGTCTTGGCTCGTTATTTGCTAAGCTTGTACGGTGTACTTTATATTTGCGCACCCGTCGTGAGATGCGCATGTGAAACTTACCTCGACGTCTCAAAAGTAAGGCGCTTAGCAAGGATACTGATGAGGCGAAAAATGATCCGTTTTTAGGGGGTCATTTAAGCCCGAATCCGAATTTATTTGATCAAATATTGCCCCAAATCGTTCCTTTTGTGATTTTAGGTGTTTGAAGAGTGAATTCTGGAAAAGAAGCCATTTTGGACGTTTTTGGAGCACAAAAGTGAAGAAAACGGCAAAGTACCAAATTTCCATGCCGAAGATACAAGGTGACGGCGTCAAGAGTAATATCTTGACGGCGTCAGACATGAAGATTAAAATACCGAAGGTGGTGACGGCGTCAAACGCCTTCATGACGGCGTCAAAGTGGCAAGAATAAAATACCGTGGTCGGTGACGGCGTCACATAGGCCGTCATAAGTAGATCAAGGCCGTCCAAGGAAGTATATGGCGGCGAGGTGACGGCGTCACATGTAACTCTTGACGCCGTCAGCCTACTTTTCCTATATATAGTTTTCTAGTTTTTTCATTAAAGGGGAGAGAAGTTTTGGTGAAACCCTAAAGACGAATTTGGTGCCTCTTTTACAGGTTTTTCAAGGGTTCCAAACCCTTGATACCTTGCATTGTTATTGAGATAAGTGTTCTTCTAATTTAATCAATATGTCTATGTGTTGGTTGTTTATCTCTTGTTCTTGTCTCAATTCCATTATGCTAGGCTAGATCTCTCTTGTGTTTACTTAGATCTAATGAAACCTAGATGTTGATTACTTGTTTATTCTTGTTCTTGGATGAATGATTTATATGTTAGGCTTAAGAAAACTGGCAGATCTCCAAATGGTAACATGCTTGAACGTCTTAAGAAACATGAACGGAGGCGTACTAGGTCTTTATTGGTTGTATTTAATGCATGAGCCACTGTTTACAATCCCTATAGTTGTGCTGGGTCATGGTGTAGGAGGAGATAAGAGCTCATAGAGTTGGGGAGTTATGTATGCCACCCCACGAATGGTATTAAGGAATACAATCCGTCATCCATACAAGTATAACAAGTAATTAACATGTAAAAGATATCTAGGGAGTAGTGAAGTCTAAGTAAACACAATTTCTCCAATTACTGCTCACAACCTTAGTATAATTAGTTTGTTTTCACTTTTATTATTTTATTTTGATTATATATTAGTTTTGGGTTAGTTGAATAGCAACTAATTCCGCCCACTCTTCAAAAACCCGAGATTTTACTTGCTTTCTAAAAAATATAAAAACACAAAAATAATCATCCCTCACCTCTAGAACTAGTAAATTAGGTTTTCTAATCCTAGCGACACTATTCCTAAGCTGAACGATCAATCCCCCGGTACTTGTCACAATACTATACTACAACGATCAGGTACACTGCCTGGTGGGGGTTGTAAGCTTCTCGAGATCCCTCGAGAGGTAAAGCAAGGTGCGATTCCCACGCATCAAGTTTTTGGCGCCGCAGCCTGGGGAATAGTTATTGTCTAGGTTAGAATTTCTTTTTATTAGGTCTACTTGCTAGATTCCTTTCTAGTAAGATTTTACTTTTATTTTTAGGTCTTCATTAGTCTATCTTTTTCTTTGTGTGTTTGTTCGTAATTTTCATTGACTCTTCCGTTCCCCATTATGGAGTACGCGAATCCACCATACCACCAACCACAAAGGCCATTCTACCCTGTTGACATCTCGAATTTCAAACAATATCGAGATGAACACATATATGATGCATGGACTCGTTTTAAAATTTTACTTCGAAAATTCCCTCATCATAGTTTCTCTTTAGCATCCCTAACCGAAACCTTTTACTATCATGTCAACCGATGTGACCAAATGCGCATCAATGATTTTGCCGATGGGGGCCCTAGGGAATTAAATGATGAAGAAGCATGGGATACCATAGAAAACTGTGCCCAATATTATTATAGAGTAGACAACCCAACAAACAACATCACAAATCAATCAAAAACAAGTTTGAAGGAGCAAACAGGAAGTTTGTCTGGGGATGATTACTCAGGGATACCTGTGTGGATGTCACCTAAAGCCATAGTACAAAACAAGCACATAGGTAATCTTGATACAATGGAGGATGAGGTGGATAATCCAAGCCCACAAAGTACCCCACAAGTCCTACCATCATTTGAGGCACACATACCACCCGTGACTTACCCTGAAGAAGTAGAAAAGACTATAGGAACCCCAATAGAGGTAGAGCCCTTGAACCAAACACCACTTGAGGATATAGGTTTGAATACTTATAATGATAACCTTACTCTTAGTTCTAGGGAAGTTCCTAGTTTTGATGAACCAGAGCCTCAACCAAAACCGTTACCTAATCTTCCATCCTTGGATGAAAATTTAGGAATTAAAGTAGGTTCCGATCCACCCATCAAACCATATAGTCCGGGTAGTTTTACGTTGAAGGTAGTAGACCCCAAGCCTTGTAGAGAAGAAGCCAACATAGGAGTAAACCATGACCTTACATACTTACATCACCCATTCATGATTGATCGTAAGAAACATTATGGGTTTAAACCGGGTTTATTAGGCCAAGATGGATTCCCAACTAAGAGTCTCTCGAAATTGATAGAAGATGATCCCTTTCTAGGAGAAAATCTTAATTCACCTATTAACCCGATTGAATTAGGTAAGGTTATGATGATAGGAGCACAGCCCTTTGAGCATATAATTCATCCACCACTCTTTCCTCACATGGCATACTTCCACCAAGATGGTGTGTATCGCTACTACCACCCGCACTTAATCCTGAGTGTAGGGAAAACCTCACCTATTTCCATTAAATAAGGGTAGAGTCAGGCTCGTGACTCGAACAAAAACAAGCGCTTATTGGGAGGCAACCCAAGCTTTATTTATTTATTTGTTTGTTTGTTTATGTGTTTGTTATTTGCTTCCGTATGCATGTTTTATTTTTATAGTTGGATGATCATATTTCTCAATTAATGCGGAAATACTTTACTATGTTGTTTGGCCTAGTCTTAACTCCAACCTAAAGGTATTTTTTGCAAAAGATAAGTGTAAGGGGAAACCCCAAATATGTTTTCAAGAAACAAACCGATCATGATTCTCCACAATTTTAAATGAACATGTATATTCGTATTTGTTAGAGTCAAATGCTTGTATTGAGTCATAATGAAGTTTTGCAGGATTTTCCAGGAAGTAGGACGAAGTTTTTCCAGAAATTTTCCGGAAACTTAACATAAGAATTTCTGCAGGTCCATTCTGACGGCGTCAGAGTATTACTCTTGACGGCGTCAGGAGTTAAAAATCTGGAAATTTTACCGGTTTTGTTTTTCTAACGGAGTCTTATGGTTTTTGTGAATTATTAAGTTTTATAATCTCCAGGAAATCTGCAAACTTCATTCCACAAGCATTATATCTTACTTTGTTTTCTAAGATTTAGTAACTTATATAGGATGCCGCCGATTTTACGCGAGGTTGCCTTGTCTATTGTTGTCAGGATTTACAGGTTATTTATGACAAGAAGATGATTTATATTCTGGAAGGGAAGCTTTGATTGTTCGTTTTCTTGGAAGAGGATTTAACCTGGACAACCTATAATCCATACCGAGCGAATAAGGGGAGTATTTGATTTCATTCTCTTTACTTTTTCACTTTTACATTCTTTACTTGAACATTGGGGACAATGTTCATCTTAAGTGTAAGGGGAGGGTAAAAAGATGATACCTTACATATGCACTTTCGCTTGAGTTTGTTTTGTCTAATAGTAGATGTGTAATAAAACTACGAGAAATACTTGTTAGTGTAATTTTAGCGCCAAATTTAAAATTTTTTACAACATTTAGGAGTGAAACTTTAGCCATAGCAAGCGTCTCATGGATAGGAGATTGTATGACTAGCACATAACCGTATATTCAGAAAAATTTTCCACCAAAAAATGTGAGGTTCGCCTTTAGATTTGATAGGAAAAGCATTTACTATTAGTGATTATGAGTGTACCGGTAGCATTTAGATTCTAGAACTTGCGTTAGTGATGCATCCCGAGACCGCTAGTGAGACTACATTCTTGTGGTAGGATTTACTACATGATAAGAGGCATTAGGATCACCCTTGTGTTAAACCCGTATTACAATTACTTGACCATTTAAGTCATATTACTTGGCTAGTTAAGTCAACTAATTTTTCCCACACCCTTAGCGTTGTACTCATTTTTAGTACACGAAACCCCTAGTACACCCCTCCGAGCCTATCTTTTCGTTTCTAACTTTAAGCATCTTACTTAAAGGAAGAATTTGTTACACCCCACTTAAATGTACACCCAAATCGCCTTAGCCTTCCGTGTATGCGCTCATTTTTAGTGCATTATTGTTATTTGTTAAACCCTAAGTTAACTTTCTAATTGATTACATGGTTGCTAAGTCGAGTCATATCCTTGTACATATTGTTTTGGGACGATTGGGACTCATGGGTAAGTACTTATTTTATGGAGTAATGGGGAAGAACATAATATATTACCCCCATATGTACGTTAATCTTAAAAGTGCTCCAAGTGTTTTGATTTTCTTAATTCGAGTCATTAGATTAGTTAATTGTAAAGTATGTAAAGATTCAAGTGTAAGGGGAACGTTTATATCCCTATGATGTATTATTTTGGATGGTAGGGTAAGAGTGTATGCAAAAAAAAAAAAAAAAAAAAAAAAAAAAAAAAAAAAAAAAAAAAAATTATATATGTATATATATATATATATATATATATATATATATATATATATATATATATATATATATATATATATATAGAAAAAACAAGAAAAAGAAAAAAAAAAAAGAAAAAGAAAAAGAGAAAAAACATACGGACTACCATCCCGTTTTTATTCTATGTTTATTTTATGTTTTTGTTATTTTTCATTTATTAGCTTAAGTCGAGTCTAGTCTTGGCTTACCAACGCCATATTGTACATGTAATTAACCAAGATTGTTAACTCGCCACCAGTAAAATTTCCTTTATCCAACAAAACCGTGTAATTCATATCCCTATACCTAACGTTACAACCCTTTAAAAGACCTCTTTGATAGTTTATCCTAGGTGGTTACGCCATGTGGTGGAGGTTTGATCATTTCCCAAGCCTATGGTAATCTATTTTGCTATGACAGGTAGTGAGAGATATCTTCCATTTCCATAATGTTATATTATTTTATTACACCCGAGAGATGTGAGTATCTAAACACTATTTGTGAGGTGCTTGTGTATGACCTCCGTGCTTGTCTATTGGTCTTTAGTGGAACGATTATTTGTTGTAATTACTTTTATATTAGTGTTAAATGACCCCTAACTTGTCTTTCGAGTAGAATAAAAGCGCATTTGCTTGAGGACAAGCAAATCTCAAGTGTAAGGGTATATGATGAGGCGAAAAATGATCCGTTTTTAGGGGGTCATTTAAGCCCGAATCCGAATTTATTTGATCAAATATTGCCCTAAATCGTTCCTTTTGTGATTTTAGGTGTTTGGAGAGTGAATTCTGGAAAAGAAGCCATTTTGGACGTTTTTTGAGCATAAAAGTGAAGAAAACGGCAAAGTACCAAATTTCCATGCTGAAGATACAAGGTGACGGCGTCAAGAGTAATATCTTGACGGCGTCAGACATGAAGATTAAAATACCGAAGGTGGTGACGGCGTCAAACGCCTTCATGACGGCGTCAAAGTGGCAAGAATAAAATACCGTGGTCGGTGACGGCGTCACATAGGCCGTCATAAGTAGATCAAGGCCGTCCGAGGAAGTATATGGCGGTGAGGTGACGGCGTCACATGTAACTCTTGACGCCGTCAGCCTACTTTTCCTATATATAGTTTTCTAGTTTTTTCATTAAAGGGGAGAGAAGTTTTGGTGAAACCCTAAAGACGAATTTGGTGCCTCTTTTACAGGTTTTTCAAGGGTTCCAAACCCTTGATACCTTGCATTGTAATTGAGATAAGTGTTCTTCTAATTCAATCAATATGTCTATGTGTTGGTTGTTTATCTCTTGTTCTTGTCTCAATTCCATTATGCTAGGCTAGATCTCTCTTGTGTTTGCTTAGATCTAATGAAACCTAGATGTTGATTATGTGTTGATTACTTGTTTATTTTTGTTCTTGGATGAATGATTTATATGTTAGGCTTAAGAAAACTAGCAGATCTCCAAATGGTAACATGCTTGAACGTCTTAAGAAACATGAACCGAGGCGTACTAGGTCTTTATTGGTTGTATTTAATGCATGAGCCACTGTTTACAATCCCTATAGTTGTGCTGGGTCATGGTGTAGGAGGAGATAAGAGCTCATAGAGTTGGGGAGTTATGTATGCCACCCCACGAATGGTATTAAGGAATACAATCCGTCATCCATACAAGTATAACAAGTAATTAACATGTAAAAGATATCTAGGGAGTAGTGAAGTCTAAGTAAACATAATTTCTCCAATTATTGCTCACAACCTTAGTATAATTAGTTTGTTTTCACTTTTATTATTTTATTTTGATTATATATTAGTTTTGGGTTAGTTGAATAGCAACTAATTCCGCCCACTCTTCAAAAACCTGAGATTTTACTTGCTTTCTAAAAAATATAAAAACACAAAAATAATCATCCCTCACCTCTAGAACTAGTAAATTAGGTTTTATAATCCTAGCGACACTATTCCTAAGCTGAACGATCAATCCCCCGGTACTTGTCACTATACTATACTACAACGATCAGGTACACTGCCTGGTGGGGGTTGTAAGCTTCTCGAGATCCCTCGAGAGGTAAAGCAAGGTGCGATTCCCACGCATCAGATACGTGATCCAATGTTGATGGGTTTGCAACCCTCTTACTCAACGAGTGAATTAGTAGGTTAACTCATCCTTTATGCCTTCGTGGGTCTTTAATTAGTGCATGCACGCCATGTAGGCAAAAATATAAGATAACGATATTGACATATATGAGTATGTATGTAATAAAGTGAAATACGCAATGGAGTTAGCTAGAAACCATAACATTTTATTGATACTTGCAAGTTTTTTGAAAAAATAAAAATACAATTCCTAGGAAAGAAAAGAAAAACAAACACTTATTGGGCATCTCGTAAGATGCAAAGGTGTCTGTGTAATGGCCGTGGCCTAAAAATAATATCTTTTGAGATTGCAGATGTTCCAAGTGCGCGCTAGGTCGTGCCCTTCCATATCGCGCAGTCTGTATGCGCCGTTGCCGAGCGCGTCTGTGACCTCGTAAGGTCCTTCCCATTTTGGTCCGAGCTTGCCTGTGTCTTCTGCGTAGCTCGCATCATTGGCGCGGTAAACAAAGTCTCCTGGTCTGAATGAAGTGTGTTTGACCTTTGCATCATAATACTTCTTCATTTTTGCCTTAGCCTTTGCTTCGCGTATAGCTGCGCGTTCACGCCTTTCTTCCAGTAAGTCTAAGTCTATGCGCCGTTCCTCGTCGTTTGTTGTGACGTTGACCTCTGCTGTGCGTATAGTTGGCATTCCTATTTCAGCTGGTATGACGGCTTCTATTCCATAGACTAGAGGGAATGGCGTGTCGCCAGTACTGGTTTTGATTGTTGTGCGATGCGCCCATAAGACATGCGAGAGCTCATCCACCCACCTTCCTTTATGTCTGTCAAGGCGCGCTTTTATTCCTTCACCTAGACTGCGGTTTGCGCGCTTAACTAGGCCATTGGTTTGTGGGTGTTTTACTGAAGCGAAGTGTTGCGTGATGTTTAATTGCGCCCACCAATCTTTGAATGGGTTATCACAGAATTGTTTTCCGTTGTCTGATATAATCTCTCCCGGTAGTCCGAAGCGACAGACAATGTTTTCCCAGACAAAGCGTTTGACTTGGTTTCCTGTGATGCTCACAACCGCCTTTGCTTCAATCCACTTCGTAAAGTAGTCTATGGCTACGATGAGGAACTTTACTCCTCCTGCTGCCACAGGAAAGGGTCCTGCGATGTCAGTGCCCCATTTATAAAATGGCCATGGTGAGGTAATAGGTGTTAGCTCCTGTTGTGGTAGGCGCGGGTTTGGCCTATGTACTTGACAATTGTTGCATTTCTTTATCAGATTGCGTGCGTCGCGATGCATAGTTGGCCAATAATACCCTGACCTTAGAGCGCTTGCCACCACAGATCGCGGCCCTGAGTGCATACTACATGATCCAGCATGGATTTCTCTGAGTACGTAGTCTGCTTGAAGAGGTCCAACACATCTGAACCAGGGTTGTAAGAAAGAGCGTCGATAGAGTGTGTTGTCTCGTAGTTCAAACCGTTGCGCTGTGCGCCGCACTCTTCGAGCGTCCTTATGATCTTGTGGTAAAATTCCCTTGCTGATGAATTCAATGATAGGCATCATCCATGTAGGATCTTGTTCTTCTATCACTGTAGATATCTCCATTTCCAATATTGACTTGTTTTTTAGGGTTTCTACCAATACCTGTTTTGAGAGGTGCGCGAAGCTTGTGGATGCGATTTTGCTGAGCGCAACCGCTTTCCTGTTATCTCCTCTGGGCACCTGTTTTATTGTGAACCTGTCAAAATTTTTGATTAAGGACTTGGTCTTTTCTAGGTATTGAATCATGTGTTCATCCTTGGCTCCATATTCACCTAGCACATGGTTAGCAACTAGCCGAGAATCTACATTCGCTTCCAGGTTGCGTACACCCATTTGGACTGCGATGCGTAGTCCGGCTAGTAGGGCTTCGTATTCTGTCTCATTGTATGTGGCTGTGAATTCAAAGCGCAGCGCATAGGTGAATTCCATACCTTCTGGGTTTGTAAGAATAAGGCCCGCACCTGATCCATCTACACATGAGGACCCATCTGTGAACAGAATCCAGGGTTCCTGTAGATCTGTTTTGGTTGCAGGTGTTGGACTGTCGTTATCTGGCTTCTCCACAATGAAATCGGCTAAGATTTGTCCTTTGATTGCAGTGCGCGGTCTATATGAGATGTTATATTCACTTAACAGTACACTCCACTTCTGTAAGCGTCCTGATGCGTCAGGTTTAGAGATAACTTGTTTGATTGGCTGATCAGTGATTACAGCTATTGGGTGCGCTTGAAAGTATCTGCGCAACCTTTTGGCTGCGAATATTAGAGCTTAGACCAGCTTCTCTATAGCACTGTAGTTAGTCTCTGTCTTCTTCAGGGCTTTACTTACAAAGTATATGGGTGTCTGGACGGAATTCCTATCTGTCAATAGTACTGCGCTAACTGCTCCATGCGTGGCCGATAAGTACATGATTAGCTCTTCCCCTGGTCGCGGTGCGACAAGTTTGGGAAGAGATGCCAGATGGTGTTTTAGTTGTTGGAAAGCTTCCTCCGCTTCTTCGGTCCAGCGAAAATCTCCATTTTTAGTGCACTTCGTGAGTGTTTTGAAGAGATGAAGGGATTTGTCTGCTGACTTGGATAAGAAACGCTTTAGTCCTGCTAACTTTCCATTCAATGACTGGACTTCTTTGATTGTGCGCGGTGAGGGGAGATCAATAACAACCTTTGTTTTTTCTGGACAAGGCTTGATTCCATCGGGTTCTATTAAGTATCTAAGGAACATACCTTCGGTTGCGCCAAAGGTGCATTTCTTGGGATTTAGCTTCATATTTATTCGTCCCAATGTTCTGAACGTTTCCTCGATGTGGCGCACCAACTCATCCTCTGTGTGGCTTTTGATGACAAGATCGTCAACGTAGACCTCCAAGTTGCGGCCCACTTGTTTCTCGAAAGCTGTGTCCACCAGTCGTTGGTATGTCGCGCCTGCATTTTTTAAGCCAAAAGGCATTTTTGTGTAGCAGTACACTCCTTGACTGGTGTGGAAGGCTGTTTTTTCTTCATCTTCGACTGCCATCTGAATTTGATGATACCCTTTGTATGCGTCTAGGAAGCATTTGAAAGGGTATCCGCACAGGGATTCTACCTTCCAGTCTATTTCTGGCAGTGGGTAGCAGTCCTGTGGACATGCTTTGTTGAGGTCCGTGAAGTCCACGCACATTCTCCAACTGCCATCACTCTTCTTTACCATAACTGGGTTAGAGAGCCAGTCGTGGTAGTACACTTCGCGCATGATGCCTGCGTCTACAAGCTTGTGCACTTCTTCCAGAATAGCCTTTGCACGATCTGGGCCCTGGCCGCGCTTCTTTCCTCGTATTGGGGGATATCCTTGTCGGATTTGTAGCTTATGCTCTGTTATAGAGCGTGGCACTCCGGTCATGTGTTTTGGTTCCCATGCGAAGATGTCCAGGTTCTTCTGCAAGAGTGCGCATACAGCTGCTTTACCTTTGTCAGATAAAGATCCACCAATCGAAACTTGTTGTTTCGGGTAATCGGGATGAATAACGACTTTTAGGTTTGGTGTTTTTTCTGCGCGCTGTTCTGGAGTAGTCTCTACTTCGGTTGTTACCGCATTGCATTCTCTTGGTGGTACTGTTGTGTTATAGAGGGTGACAACTCCTCCTTCCACTGGAAACTTAAGCATTCCGTGCGCTGTGGATGGTACAGCGCGCATGGATGATATTCCGGGTCTCCCAATGATACCATTGTATGGTGAGGGAGACTTTATTACCAAGAAATTTATCCATGTTGCGGTTGAGTGTTGTTCATCTCCTACGGCCACCAGCAAACGTAACTGCCCCATGGGCCAGATCTTTTCTCCCGCGAATCCAGTCAATGACGTTGTTGCTGGTATCAATTGACTTTAGATGTCAGGTCGCAGTCTTTTGAAACAGTGATCATACAGGATATCTGCGGATGCTCCTCCGTTAATGTACATGCGGTGGATATCATGTCCTCCCGTATGTATTTCAATAGTTAGAGGCTCTACAACTGCGTTGTCCGCAGCTAGAGTAGGGAAAGATATCTCTTTTTCTGGAGAGAATTTTTGGCTGACTTTTTGCTTTATCTTGCGCTGCCATGACTGTATCATGTATATGGTATCAACTTTTTCTTTGGGGGATTCTTTCTTACCCCCGTTCCTCTGTTTATCTTTTCCTTCTTTAATGTTTTTTACAAGGTGGTACATTCCGCCTTCTCTTACTAACTTTTCAATTAGTTGTTTTAGCTGGACGCACTCGTTAGTTGTATGGCCTTTTTGACCATGGTACTCGCAGTATCCGTTTCCTATGCACTTTTCCTCTGCAGTGCGCATTGGTGGCGGTTTTGGGAAGTTTGCACATTCTGTTACAAATATTTCCCTCGGGGTTTTTGTAAGAGGGGTATATTTGTCATTGTCACTTCCACTGCGGTAATTCCTGCTGCGGTTGTTATTCTGATCATTGGATTGTCTCCGAGGCTGCTCTTGCTGCCTATAGTTCGAATAACCCTTTTTGCTGTCCGCAGCAACTGTTTCTCCTTGTATAAAGGATCTAGTGCGCTTTGTTAGCTCATCGAAAGTCTGTGGAACTTTGTCGTTTAGCTTTCGGATGAGTTCTGGGTTATTAATCCCATTCATGAACCCTGAAATTGTTAGGATTTCAGGACACGCTTTGACTTGTATGCACTCATCTTTGAAGCGTTCCATAAAAGTGCTGGTTGATTCCCCTTGGCGCTGTTTTACTCTTGCTAGCTCAACAGGGTTTTTAGCGCACTTCTTTCGCTGGGTGAAGTTGAGACGGAAAGCTTTCCGTAATTCCTCGAACCCACCGATGCTCCTACGTGGGAGTTTGCTAAACCATGTGCGCGCGTTCCCTACTAACGTAGAATTAAACATGTGGCACCACACAGGCTGTGGCCAGTTTTCAATTGTGGCGGCTGATTCGAAAACTTTTAGGTAATCATCCGGATCACCTGTTCCATCATATGTTTTCACGTTAGTGGGCATGCGCCTGCGTTTGCGGTCTGAGTAATCGCTGATGCGCCGTGTAAACGCGTCAACTTTCTGGCGACGCCATGGAAGAGACATATCTTCGTTCTCTTCATCGCGACGCCTTCCTCTTGACTGCCAGTGTCTTGTCTCTTTATCCTCGTTATCCGAGGAGTTACTGGAGGAAGAGTAGTCTCTTTTTCGGCGCTTGCGCCGGCTTCTTTCAGAAGAAGAGCTTGAGGGATCTCTACTTGGGGATCTTCTTTTCCCCAATCTGTCTTGGATCCTCTTACTTCCAGGTTTGGAGGATCCTTGGCTCGGCGAATGCTGAGGTCCTAATCGGTCTTGTATCCCTCGACTGCCAAGTCTGGAGTGAGCATTAGTGCGCCTCTCGCTATCTTCTGAGTATTGTGAATCAGATATCGTACCCAGCCTATCATGGATAGTGGTACGTTCTGCGCGTCTTCCTCGTGGGTGGCACAGGGGTGATGGTTCGCGTTCAGGACCAAAATTGAGTCGAGCTTGTAGGCTCGTGCTTGCTCTTCTCCTTGTTTCTTCTTGCATGAGGGCGGTTAAGGTTTCATAATTTTGGGATACAAAATTTCCCAACGTTAGATTGGGTGTGTCCTCAGTTGCTGCAAGAATGTCTGCCTCAGTATTAGGTATCCTATCTCGATTAGACGCGCCTGGCGGTACAGTGTTGTTCACTGCGGGTATAGTTTGGTGAGGAGTAGTGAAGAGAGTGCGCTGGAGTTCCTCAACGCTTGGGGACCACTGGGGTGATTTGGGTAGTCCTTACAGGTAGTTCTACCGCTGGAAGAGGTTGGGTGGTCCCTGCCTCTTGGCGACCAGGTGCGCTGGTTGTCCCAGCAACTTGCCTAAGGGTCGAATCTTGTTGATTCTTCCTCTGGGGGTCACGTCTTTCTGACTGCGGAGTCCGCTGGCTTGAATTCTTATTCTTCGTCATTCTAGTTCTTAGTTCTTAGTAGGGTCCCACGGATGGCGCCACTTGTTGATACAAAAGTTGGGCGTTCCTGATTATGGGCTCTTGCTCTCGTACCAATTCGCTTCTTAGTACTTGTAACCTGTGCACTAAGAAAATAAACAACACCGTTAGGCTTATCGTGGGATTGTCTCCCACGATTAGACTCCGGCGTGAGAGTAAGTAATCGATTTAAGGTTCTCGTAAAGAGTTAGGGTTTGTGAATCGTACCTTGAATGATAGCTATGTCATTCCTTATATAGGCGCAGAATCCTTGTAGGGTTCGTGCTCCTTACATTTCGCACCCATGGTGCTTATCCAGGTAAGGATATCTATTCCATAGATAGATGATCCTTATCTATACCGTGTATAGTTTGTTTGGGATGGGCTTACGTGAGCCTGTTCCCATTATTAATGCGGCCCAAGTTACAATAACCCACTCATGGTGGATTTGGGCTTTAGTAATGTATATCATTTGGGTTCGTGGCCCATATATAGACTATACGTTATCACCCAGACTCCATTAAGTGATTCCAATAGTTGATATAAAACGTGTTTGTCTCAATGTAATCCTAATGTAATCCTTTTTGTATGATAAAATTAAAAAGGGATAATCATTTAGAAATGTATTTATTGACAGATAATGATAAAATTGTCAAATTATATGAGCAAAATACACAAAAGTAATGAAATTCAAAAGTATATGGATTAACTTTGAAAAGAATTTACTCGTTACATCAAACTAAACTAAAAAAAAAAATAAATAAATAAATAGTTTGATGCATGTTCAAATGACTATTTAATTTAAAATTGTTTTGCCTAAAATAAATATGTGTTTTAAAAAAGAAATAATACATGAACCTAAAAATGACTTAAAAACATGTGGCATGTTGTAAAATAAGTTGGTCACTGTCTGCAGCAATCAGGACGATGTCACATGTTTTTGGATCATAATTAGTTACATATATTATTTATCATTATAAATAGTTGGGTTTTTCTAACTTGTGTCCTAAGAGCACAAATTAAACACATCAAAAAGTATATACAAATACTTAGAGATTCACAAAAAAGTACAAACATTTGTAGTTTTGTATCAATTTTTATATCTTTTTTAATGGGTCCTATGATACTTTTGGTATATTTAACTTGTGCCTGAAAATCTCTACAAAGTTTTATTACAATTTTGGAATTGGGGAAGAAGAAGAGGAAAAAAAAAAAAGTGAAGTATAGAATGTCACGCGCTGCACGGAGAGTGTGGTGGTGGAAAGGAGACATAATGCGGAATTTTGGGGACCCATGAAGAGAAAATTGCCAAATGGGCTACAACTTCTGAACATTTTAAGGCGCGTGAGTACCACCTCCTTTGCTAAATGACACCATGAAGCAGGTAGCCAGTAGGACCCACATAGTGTACCTTTTTTATATTATTTTATTTTAAAATTAAAAAAAGGACAGTCTCAAAATGGGGCCCACCTTATCTGGGCCACAAATCACACCTACACTGGATTGACTCTTTGTCATATTCTTCATTCTTTTATTTTCTATTTATTCTCCTTTAACTTTCCTCTGTTAATTAGCCTAAAATATGCAAAAGACCACAATCGACTTTGTCCGTATCGATCAGAGAAATGGCTTCCGTTTATACTCGCTCCGTCTTAAAATAATTGTTCACCAATAAAAAGTAACACATTATTGTTGAACATGTGATCAACAAACCCGAACGCGAACTATGAGAAATTTTTTTGAATCTCATATAGAAAACCAACTCACATACAAGACATGACTAAAAGATGATAACCCAAACGTTTGAAAGAAAAGATGAACGGTACACTGACTTCTCTCCCCTCACCTTCTTTTGTATAGATGAGAAGGGAAGAAAACCAACTTTAAATAGAGTTGAAACCGGCCGCCACAAAGGAAAAATCGCGACTTACGAATGCTGAGGCTAAGCCCTCGTTTGTCATCCTCTATATACAATAGTGTTTATAGCTGCCATGCATTGTATGATGCATGAACCGACAAATGTATAGATTCCCTACTACTACGACTTAAATTAAAGTTTCACTTAACACTCTTATAAATTTGACTAATGTGCATACTAATCCTAACACATTTTAATAAAAGAATCTTTATTTATTTATTTTAGTTTTAACTTTTAAGAAACCATCTGTTTTTTTCTTTAAAGTTTGTAATAATAGTTTCTAATTAGGTTATAATTTAATCTTGATTACATTTTTTTCTATCAATTTTTAGTAAGTAACAATTAATATGAGATAACCAAAAAAAAAAAAAGTGAACTACTAACTTAAACAAAAATAGTAACATGTTTTATTACGAGAGATGCTTCATATCCATTTTGTGTTTGGCAAAGTATGATGGTGTCATGGCTAACCTTCAGCGGCGCCGAAAGAGGTGCCAGCTCAGACTCGGCGAACACTTCCGCCATCATACTTAAGGCTCTTACTTGTCATAAGATTGAACGTAACAAAGGGTTCAAGTGTTCAACCACATGTGGAGTTTGATAACCGCCACCGTTACGATCGGTTTAGTCAATATACATATACAATAAACTTGGTTTATATTACTTAAAAGCCGACTATTGGAAATATGAACCGAGAAAAGACATAAAATAAGAATCAAGTCATCGGTGCATGGTTGACTTGCATTTGATTGTGCACTAAACACCCTAAAGTGGAGCAAATAAGATCATTATTATACTCTATAAAAGCTTATACAAATAGCGTCTTTGTATTTGCATTTAAGAACAATTATATAAAGTTTCTTTGCAACAGAGATTATTTGCTTGTTATAATTCTCACATGCTATATATTACATACTCCATGAGTCCAAAATAATCGTTTTCAGATTAAAAGAACACGCAATTTTTTATAAAGCATAATCATTACAATCTATCTTTTGAAAAACGACAATTTTGCTCTTGTACAATTATTTAAAATTTTGTTTGTATCTTGCCATTTTCAATATCATTAGGTAAGTAGTAGTAGTAAAGTTGCAAGATTATTAAGAAATTCTTGTCTCATTTCAGATATAGTTCAGAATGAGTACTATTTTAGAAGAAGTCCCTACGAGTATTAATCTTGGACATAATTAGTGGAATATTTCGGAAGATTAAGATAGAAGTGGACCAATGGTAGTGTACCAGAATTTGAATTTTTTGGTCATGTGTTGGACCCAAAAATATAAAAGTAGGGATCACATATACATGAAGGGTAAAAAGAGTTAAAAGTTAGACCTCAATAATATCGACTCATGATGATTTTCGATGTTTATGGGCATGAATGATGGGGTGTAATTGACATTTATTGGTACCAAATCTTAATGATGATATTTTTTACATTGGAGCAACTTTTTTTCACCTTGTTTTACGATCCTTGATGGGACACACAGAGTATATATTTTCATATTACTGAATACTGTAGCTTAAAACGTCTTTGCAAAAGGACGCACTAAAAAAGCTACGAAGAAAAAAGCAATGTTGTATGTATTTTGAAATGATAATTCATGATTTCCTCAAAGTGGCAAAGCTGCATATACTTTGAAACAAAAGTCATTTGATTGTTTATACAAGGAAAATACCAGTATCATTCATTATGTTCACCTTACAGTTACTAGTATGTATCCTCAAAGTTACTAAATTTTGCATCATCGCAGATGTAGTTGAATTTTGTTAGGTGTTATGACTTAAGAAAAAGAAAACCAACTGGTCTCTTGAAGTGGCAAGTTTCGTTTTGTGCGGCACATATACAAAAGCGAAAATTACCTGAGTGGCCCGTTGGGGATCTGTTTTATAAAACGAGGACCATTTTTTTGGTTATTTCCTAATTACCCATTCAATCCATGACTAGGATACGCAGGTCACGGAATGCACCAACACGTGCCTCATTTTTTATTCATTTGCCGACAAAATTCAAGGCCGTGTCCCAACTCTAAAAGTTTGTCCCATCAATATCAGATTTCATAAATTAATCGGGGTCCATATTATAATCTTTGATTATGAGACGGTGAATAGTGAACAAAAATGGAGAAAAGTGGCATTGTAAAACTAACCCACTTTTATTCTATTTTTCACTCGGAATAAAACTTGGTTAATTTTCCAGTGCAACTTTGCTCCCCTTTAATTCATTATTTACCCCCTCAAAGTCATGGATTATGACATGGGCCTCATTTATTCACGAAATCTTATATTTGAAGTGGCGGGGGGTTGGGGTTGGGGGGGGGGGGGGGGGGGGGGGGGGACAAACTTTTGGAGTTAGGACCCCGCCTTGAATCTTGTCGGCTAACAAATAAATGGGGTCACGTGTTCATTCTGTGATCTGCGTATCTTAGGTCATGAATTGAATGAGTAATTTGGTAATAACCTAAAAAATGATCCTCGTTTTATAAAATAAAATCCCCAATGGGGCATTCAAGTAATTTTCGCCACATAAAAAAGAAACTTAATGACAAGACATTTGAGCTCATCACAAAGGTTTAAGGTTCAAACCAAATTAAGTAGGGAAAGGGTTGGAAATGGTCACGAGGATATCTCGATTAGACTGCATACATTTGAGTTAAAGACTAGATCTCCTCAAATAACCTGAATAAGAAAAATCTCGTTTGTTTACCCGTTTTATGTAGCACATACATGCACATTCAAGTTGGCTAGAATCTAGATTGTGCACACTTGAATGCACACAGTCGGAGATTCAAGTTGAGGCTGAACCGAACTATTTAAAAACCGGAGGCATTCAACATGTTACAATATCCTCGAAAATTTAGTTCCTGGTCAAGATCGGAAAACTCATTAAGAAAGATATTTTTCGAACTTAAAACAGCTTCAGATTTTCTTCAAACTGAAATCAGAATCCAGTTCAGATTATTACTTCAAGCCTTATAGTCTTGAACAAACAACAAAGACTGTCAACCGTTGATCTTGTACTCGAATAGCATTAATTTTCTTGTGACTTATATGTAATTTGGACTATGCAAAGCAGTCATTACATTGACTTTTAACAATTTATTGGCATCATAGTACACATTATTTCATGCAAATTATGGGCATTGACCCCATTTCCTTGGACCTTTTGAAACAAGACATGCACAAGCATTCAAGATATTGCAATACCCTTTCATGAATTGTTGCCCAAAAAGTTCAAACCATTTCTGAAACTAGCAAACACAATATGCAATGCATAAAGCAAAAGATAGAAAATCACCACACCAAAAACACTGCTTGTGGTAAAGAACTCCGGTTAACGTCATATAAGATACATGCATATTAGAAAATGAGTGTTGAGCAGATGATAACAATGTTGGACCAATCAGCACAAGCATACAAGAAGTATAAAAGGTTTCTATCCATCATATATTGAAAAATTATGTAATGATTAAGTACGTCTTTTAGAATTACTACATGGATTAGAATATCTATAAATTTGCAGATAATTATGAGTTTAAACTCTAAGGACGACAACTAATACAGTAACGAGAAAGAGCAGGAAAGCAGAACAAAGTGACGGGTACTGATTTGCAATCGCTGCAAGATGAGTCTAGCTTAAAACAAGCAAAACTACAGAAAGCAGCATTAAGTTAAACTCTGTGGTGTCTATAACGAATCAAGGGGATTGGTCTATGCACTACTCTCATAAGTTAAAACCAAACGTACTTCTAAAGAAGGATTTTTTTTTTTTTTTTTTTGAAGGGCATTCTAAAGAAGGAATGTGAATAGAAATAAAATTATTGAACAAGAAATCCACTCACTAAGTGGTAAAAAAAAAAGTGACACATTCATATTATTTACATGATTATCTTTGTAATGATTTCCAGAAGTACAGTAGACAACTTGATACTCATGAGTCATGATCAATACATATTCCAACCTTGTCACTATACTATTCCAATAAGCGAAGAAAGTAAATGTATAGTAAAATCTCAAATATCACTACTTGCACTAACAATCTAGCGAAAATTACTGCAGAGGCTTCTGCAGTAATGGGTTGCCTTTTTCAAGGCTGGTTTTTTTTTTTTATTCCTTAGAAGGCCTCATAAATCGCTGCAAAGTGTACCAGAAATACAATATGTACACGTGTCGGCTTCTCGTCATTTTTAAAATAATAATAATAATAAAAAAACGTATCTCACATATACTTTGCAGCGAAATACAATAGAAACGGGTCCACTCCACCTCTCTCTTCCCTTTGGACCCACTTTCATAACAAAAAAAAAATATATATTTGTATTTCTGCTAAAAGTTGCAGCGAAATACATCAAGTGGGGACCACATGCTTGACTTGTTTAAATTAAAAAATATATATATTTCACCTCTAATTTGCAGCGAAATACACATTTGGAACAACACTCACTTTAACTAAAAACAAAAAAAAATATGCATTTCACATTTTATTTGCAGCGATGTACCAAAATGGAATCTAGAAAGTTGTTGGCTTGTACCAAAATGGTCTGTAGATCTAAAATAATCTTTTATTTTCTCTCTTAAATAGTATTCACTGTTTTGCTTGTATACAAGTGTTTGGCGCATCAAGTGAATTGTGTATAGCACATGAATGATGGTTTAAAATTAAAAAGTGGAAGAGCCTTTCATCATTAAAAAAAAAAAAAAAAAAAAAAAAGTGAAATACATTTTTTTTTAATTTAAACAAGTCAAGCATGTGGTCCCCACTTAATGTATTTCGCTGCAACTTTTAGCAGAAATACAAATATATATATTTTTTTATTATGAAAGTGGGTCCAAAGGGAAGAGAGAGGTGGAGTAGGCCCGTTTCTATTGTATTTCGCTGCAAAGTATATGTGAGATACGTTTTTTTTTAATTTTTTATTTTAAAAATGACGAGAAGCTGACACGTGTACATATTGTATTTCTGGTACACTTTGCAGCGATTTAGGAGGCCTTTTAGGGAATAAAAAAAAAAACCAGCCTTGAAAAAAGCAAATCATTACTGCAGAAGCCTCTGCAGTAATTTTCGCAACAATCTATGATCCATTCCGAAGAAAGTTAATTGCATACTACCCATTTCTTTTCTTACATAATTTTTACAGCAAGTAAACAACAAGATGAGACACCCTTGCAATACTTAACACCCTGATATGGTGAACGACTGCCGATATATAGATTAGGTGCTTCGCAAATGCATTAAATCTTCCCAGTTACATCATTAACCATCTTGATACACATGATGGATGCATCTCCCAGCCTAGTCATTATAGATTCCAATACGAGAAGAAAGTAAACGTCTTTAACATCTCAATATAACTCTACTTGTGCTAACGGCTATGTTTGGCAAAAGTAGCTGTTAGCAGTAGCAGTGAGCAGTGAGCAGTAACTGTGAGCTGTAGCCACAGCTCACCGCTCACAGCTTCTTAAAGAAGCATTGGAAAAATGAGCTTTCCTAAAAAATAGCAATGCTCACCGCTCTTTTGCCAAACGAACACTAAAAATCAAAAAGCTCAACGCTCACAGCTCATTACCACAAAAAGCTCCAAAAACTCTGCACCAAACATACTACAGATCCCTTAAGAAAAGATTTAACTAAATGATGGTTTATTTTCTTACATAGCAGAACAAGATTGGGCCTTATTATTGGCTTTGAAAAAGCTTGGGCCAGTTAGAATATTAATAGGGCCTATGAAGACTGAAGTGGTGTTAATTGGAATTTGTTTGTAACCTTTAAATGGGTCATACCAGTTTCATACCTTTTAATTTTAAGACATTCAGCCAAAATTCCAAAACAATGAAAATGTTTGGATGCCTAAAATTTGCTGAATTATTATTCAATCTAAATGTTTTATTTACCGTCCTTTATGTTTCAGTAAGTCACTCAAGTATCTTAAGAGTTGTTTAGTAGTAATAAATCCGAATGTCAAAAAAGTGTTTAGAAGTTATGCTTTGATAGCTTATAAGATGGTATTTGAAATTGCTTTTCTAAAATAGATGATGCATTTTGATAAGTCACATATCTCAAGCACTAAGACATCATATCGCAAGCACAAGACATTTGCTCTTTATGAGATAAAAAGGGAGCTGTAATTTCTTGGTATTTTACATGTCGTTGATACTACGGCTTTAACTTTGAGAGATGGAATTTATTCAATGCTCGCGGAGCATTCATTGAGCCCATCTAGGGTTTGTGGTTAAGGTTATGACTTATGACGGGGCTAGCAATATGAAGGGTGGTATTAATGTCTTAAAACTTTGATACTAAAATAAAATCAATTGGCATGCTATATCCGTTGTTTTGCTCATCAACTTCAGTTAACACTTGTTTTCGTATCTAAAAGAAAATATGGATTGTGGTTGGCTTTTTGAGGCGTTTACTAATTTGTTTAACGTGGTTGGAGTTTCATGTAAGAGAGTTGATATGTTAAGAGAAATCCAAGCTCAAAAAGTTTCAGAAGCCTTTAATCTCAAAGAGCGTAAAAGTAGGAAAGGCAAGAATCAAGAAATTGGCTTAGGGAGGCCTGGTGATACTCGTTGGGGGTCTCATTATAAACCTATTTTGAAATTTATTGCTTTATGTCCCGCAATACGTCTGAAGGTGTTACTTTCGAATTTGAGACTTTTGACTTTATTTTCATGGCACACTTAATGAAAACAATGTGTGGGGTGGCAAATGAGTTGAATGTTGCTTTGCAAAAACAAGACCAGGATATCGTGAATGCCATGTCATTTGTGAAGTCGACCAAGAAATGATCGCAGTTGATGAGAAATGTTGGATATGAAACTCTCCTAAATTCAGTCATCTCGTTTTGTGAAAAAAAAAAATGAAATTGAAGTTTATGACATGGGTGGTTTGTATGATCCTTTAGGAAGAAAAAGACGTGGCTAGCTAATAACCTAATAACGACAAATGATCAACATTTTCGTGCTGAAGTATTTTATATGATTACTGATTTACAGCTTCAAGAACTCAATACTCGATTTAATGAGATCAGCACAAGCTTACTAATTTGTACGACTAGTTTGAGTCCCGTTGATGCTTTTTGTTCTTTCGACAAGCGGAAGTTGCTTAAACTTGCTTAGTTTTATCCTAAAGATTTTTCAACTATCGAATTGCTTAATTTTGATAGTCGACTTGACAATTACATTCATGATGTGAGGAAAGATGAAAGATTTATAGGATTGAAGAATATTGGGAACTCTTGATAAAGCTTGTCGAATTAAACAAACACGAGTCATTTGATCTTGTCCACTTACTTATCAAGTTGGTGTTGATTCTTCCGGTGGCTACGACTAGCGTTGAGAGAGTATTTTCGGGCATGACTTTTCCGAAAAACAAGTTACCAAAAAGTATAGGTAATAAAATGTTGAATGATAGCCTAGTTACTTTCATTAAAAAGGAAATATTCTCTATGTTTAGTAAACTGCTTCCAAAAATATGAGTGCTCGTAAAGAGCAGGTGTAAAGTTCTATTATGTAAATACTCTATCCGTTTCAAAATTATAGTCCGCATTTCCTTTTTAGGTTGTCTCAAAATAATTGTTCACCTTTTTAAAAATTATAGTCCACATTTCCTTTTTAGGTTGTCTCAAAATAATTGTTCACCTTTTTAAGCAAAAACTAGAGAATATATTAGTAGCCCTATTTTTATACTTTATAATTTCTCTCATGATAATAATTTTAAGACGAAATTAGTATAATATTTTGATTATTAAGTTAATTTACTTTTCTTTGTTATTGGGCATGTGCATCAAAACTTTAAATAGAAAGTTGACTTAAAACCTGAACTAAAAACTCGAATGTAAAAAAATAAATAAATAATAAGAAAAAAATTATGTAGTGCATACCCTATTTATGAGTTGTAGATCGTAGGGGTGAGCATCGGGCCGGTCCCGACCCGAAAGCGACTATTCGCGAAATCGAATGTCTTGAAAACCAAAACCGAATCCCAAACCGAAAACAAAACCGAATCTCGAATCTTGAACCAAATCCCGAAACCAGTCGGTTTTGTTTGTATTTTTTTGGTTTTTGACTCGTCCCGACCCGAAACCGATTGTCCCGAGTCCCGAATGTCTGAAAAACAAAAACCGAGTTCCGACCCGAGTGTCGTTGGTTCGGTTTCGAGACGCTCATTTTCGGTCGGTTTTTTCAGGATTTCGAGATTCGATCGAGGTTGCTCACCCCTAGTAGATCTGCCGCTGGTTCCAAGCCGAACAAAAGAATATACATTGTTAACCTAAATCAAAGAACCAAGTAGAGAAGAAAGAAAAAAAATAAAAAAAATAAAAAATCAGTAATCTCACACATCAATTTTTTACTTTTATTTTTATTTTTTCTAAACAAAGAAGATTGTGCGACAAAAACTCACATATATAAGACTATATGTACTAAGGACCCTTTGGTGACCCTCTTCTCCTATGTCACTTTAGCTTTGGCTATCCTAAACTAATAACCGATTTGGTGTAATAAGATGACTCACATCACAAAAAACATACCTCACAAAACAAAAATACATGTTTATTAAGTACTCATACAGACAAAGTAACACACAAGTCGATCGGGAGACCGACCCACTTCTCCCATTTTGGCATAGACGACCAGGTTACTTGGTTTCTAGTGTAATAATAGGACTCGATCGCTGAAGGTGCCACATGAGCAAGTACTTGGTCACCAAAGGCGATATTAACGTCCAGCCTAACAATGTTTTTAAAATGTGGTTACATCGTGGGGGTTCGTCTTGAGAGTCAGAGCATATATTGATTATTAATTAAGTTTAAGTGTATTGAATAAAAAGTGCAAAAGCTAGATATGGGTTACCTTTTCAGTAGTGTGTTTTGTGTTCTTGTGATGCCCACTCATGCATGTGTTGCTTTACCAAGCTTTCCAAATTCCTTTTTTCATCACAAAGATGCCCTTTTGGTGACCTTATCATTTTGTGTTATGCTATATCTTTAATGAACTAAATATAATACTAAAATTAGAAAGATTGTATTATTGGATTAGCTTATATATTTCATCATAATGTTATTTTTGTTGCACCCGGTGCATTGATAAATAGATGTAAAAGTTTTATAAGTTTATGAAGTTGTTATAATAAGAAAAGAAACAGTAAGACTTGCGGGGACTACTACTATGAGAGGTGCAACTACAATATCAAACGGAATAGGGGTCCATACGAATAACTTTGTGTTAAGTTAAACTTTTCTGTCATCATTTCTAACTTTTGATTCACAAGATTAGGTTTCAAAAAGTAGCAACTTTGCGAATTCATTCTTTTATTTAGGGCATTCATGCGACTTGATCATTTTCACACCGTACGTTCTTATCAGAAAAGTTGAGACATATACATCATTCCGTCAATAAACATTCATGATCAATATCTCAGGTCAATAAGCGTTCACTCTAAGAATGTATAATGTCTAACATTTATTAACAAATGAATGTATATGTTTCAATTTTTCTGACACAGATGTCTAGCGTTTGCTAACTTTTAATATATTGCAGCCGTTCTAAAAAATAAAAGATAAACCACGCGAATGTATTTTGGAATTTGCTCTTTTATTCATCTTAGCTATGCTTTGGCAATGTACATCATTTCTTTTAGTTAGTGTCCTTATTCTTTTACTCCCGCATCTTGTAGATAAAAACAGGTATGTTATCATGAGATTCTTACTTTAGCCTGTAAAAAGCACGCATTATGATGAAATTATTATTCAAAAACAGATCAATAAAGACAAATTTATGTTTTAGTTGTTAAACATAATATGTCTTAAAAGCAACAATCATTAAACAATTAACAACAAAACTTCTCTTTTTTCTTGGATTAAGTTTTTTATGTTGTAACTTTAAGTAACGTGCAAAGCATATACAGATTCCGTAATCCTTATGTATTTAACTGGTGTAATTGCCAAATTGTAAGCATAATTCGCTATAACAGTTGTAATCATGTATCATGTTCATAATTTCGTAACAAATAATGGTTGATTGACCTAAGGGTACGTTTGGTATGCTACGATGAATCACAATCGGTATCGGTTTAGGTATAAGGTGGGTCCATCACCTATGATTGTTTGATACCTTGCCTCTTGGACTCCTATGAAGTATGGAAGATATATATCTTTCAATCCCATATTTGAAAGATATATATCTTAACCAAACACTTGCATCATATCCTTTCCGATTAACCCCTACCAAACGCACCCTTAATTCTTTATTTATCATACATTATCCCGTATCTTCGAAGAATATATGGTTTTCGTTTGCAAATTGCAATAAACAGTACAAGTACGGTGAAAGCAAAACTAATCCACTCTTAAATAGTACTCCATATTAGAGCAAAAGGAGTGGTAACACGAAATAACATAAAAAACTCCGTCACGTCAGCGTCACATCATTTAAACACCAAATAAAATAACACTAAAAAAATCACCCATTATCATAACACCACCATTTTAAAAAAAATACTAAATAAATAAATAACGCAAACCATAATTTGGCATAACTCAAGTTATAACTTGGGCTGGGGAGTCATAACTTGGCATAACTCAAGTTAATAAACCAACGCAAGTTATAACTTGGCCATAACGCAGCCTTGCTCGAAGTGGGTAACGCACGTCAACGTGAGCCATCTAGGACGAAACGCCGGTTTTGCGTAATTACTCCGTTTGCTCTTATGCATGTGATTTGTTTATAAGTGTTGATTTGCACACCTCCTTTATAACTAGAACGATATTACGTAATAATGGAACGTTTAGACAAAGTTTGCATGTATAATCTGAAACAAAGTGTGATTCTCCAACATCATTCTCTACACAATAACAAGCTTACGAGCATAAATCAAATAGTACATACGAAGTATATGATACATATATTTTTTCAAGTTT
The DNA here is from genome assembly GCA_030686995.1 of Artemisia argyi. Taxonomy (NCBI): domain Eukaryota; kingdom Viridiplantae; phylum Streptophyta; class Magnoliopsida; order Asterales; family Asteraceae; genus Artemisia; species Artemisia argyi. The sequence continues at coordinate 174,997,286 of CM060706.1, forward strand.
TATGACCTTGAAAAAGAAAGAAAAAATGTACATCTTTTTTTTTTGGGTTGTAAGAAAAGAGAGTTTGGAAGGGCATTTGTGTCTTTTCTTTATTGAAGAGAAGGAAAGGAAGCATGCAAAGGATGAGTTGCTTTTCTCAGCATTGGCATCGTATGCCTTTCGGTATCTCCAATTTCTCGAATATTGACACTTTTACTTCGATACTCTCTCCACTTCGACAAAAGCCACATTTTGGATATATTCTTATCGGACCCAAAACATTACTCCGTATTAAATACTACGTAATAAAATTGTACTTAGTAATGTTTTTCAGTAATTATGTTTTCTGATCTTTTGGCCGATTAATTGAATCTGATATTTTAGCCGATTAATCGAAATTCAAAAAGTATAAATCCGTCATCACATAGATTTAAATCAGATAAAGCTGTTCTTTTTCAAAATTTTTACCTTGAATGCTATATTTACTAGCATCAAACTCATGTTTTAGGTCTGTGACCGTAATGGGAGCGTTCGAGCAGATCGATATACTTTTGCTTGGATGATTTAGATTCTGATTATTATTGGACAAATTTGCTACTATATGACAAACATACATTTGCTCATCGGCATTGCATCTTTTTAAGTGAGAGTTAAATCATGACAAATAACCCTAAAATGATACATGGGTGATTGATCTTATTAAATTTTGTGCCACGCCTAAATTATCTAAAACAAGATTTGTTGGATGGGTCTTGCACCCAAGAATCTTGTCCTTCATGAAAAGGTTAAGTTGAGCTTTGTTTTATAAAAGCTGATTTGATTTTTTATTACTGTTAGTTAGTTTTTTTTTTTTTTTTTTTTTTTTTTTTTTTTTTTTTTTTTTTTTAATAGTAATGCAAGTACATTGAAATTGTGGTGTTATATAGCTAAGTGTAAAGTTCAGAATACGTAACGATATAAAAAGCTATGAGGATTAAGGAATTCCAATGATGAATGACTTATGTTTAACTATGACGAATAAGATTTGCAGGCAATCAATGTCGTATCATTTTCGTCCCATTTTTACGCTCTTAAACACTCCGTCAATGAAAAACGAGGCATTATGCGAGCTAAAATGTAACACTCAACCCACTTGGTGTTCAAAGTAGTTTGTCAATGAGATGTATGCACGCTGTTTATCAACAACAGGCAAAGACATGCAACCACAAATGTCCGATTTTTTCATTGAAGTCGATCACCATGCGGTCCATGTTAACATAGTCTAGACTCTAGAGGACCATCACCTTATGATTTCCATATACGTAAGATATGATATCACAATTCACAAGAAGAAATATACATCTCAATTCATTAATTCTTGATTTCCTTGTCCTTATACGTGAGATATGATATCACAAGAAGAAATATACATCTCAATCATGGTTTCATATGGCGCGCAAAGGCCCCGCAAAGGTGTGAGATTTGGTCATGCCGCCACGCCAAGCCTTATGGCGCTTTATGCCACATTTTAGTAAACTCGATATATATAAAATATGATATACATATATAAATATTTTCATATTTTGTGTCGCCTTATGTCACGCCTTATAAACGCAAAGCTTTGCCTTTACCGCTAAGGCATGAAGCTCGATCATGCCGCAACGCTACGCCTCGCACTATTTATAACCTTGATCTCAATGCATTAATTCTTTTTTAAAAGTCAATATATTGCTGACACCCTCTCAAAATTATTGTAAGAAAATAAACGTTAAATAGTTTAATAAAAGTTGGACCATTATACTTTTTAACCGATCAAAAAAAATATATACTTTCGCTAAAATCTACTTTCAAAGTAAACTATTATTTTAAGATATTCTAAAATTTTGAGACGAATGAAGTATATATAAGTAGACCAAGACCCTAAAACTGATTTTACACGTACAAAACCGAATCCAATACCTAAAACAACTAAGGGCCCATTGGTTTGATGGTATGGTATGGGTTTTGGATTGATGTGATTTTAAATAATTGTTTGGTTGCAAATTTTGAAAAAGGGATGGATTGAGTAATGATAGATTGAAAGATTAGTAAATCGGTAGATTTTGATAATTATTACGTAATATTTTTAGTGGGTCTCATTTACCACTCTACTCTCATCTCACTCTATATTTATTTTAAATAATAATATTTTTTATTACAAAATTATTACTCTGTATATAAAATAATTAATACTATTAAATATATATATATTTTTTTTCTTACATTAAAAATTCAAATTTAAATCATAATCCATATTCAAATCCAAATTCTAAACCGAGCTACAAACCAAACGGGCCTAAGTAACTAACACTAACGAGTAATGACCAAATTGATTCTACACGTACAACGTCAAATACTCTTAAACAAAGTAATGAAATTTAAAATTGAGTTTTGGATATGTTGATTAATTTGATATCAAAAGCATGCATTTTTTTTTTTTTTCTCTTAAGAAGAAAAAACGATTCGTTATCGTTACCCTGTAAGTCATATGTTGTTAGGCTTGCGATTTTATGGCATTTCTTTTCTTTTTTACATCTATCTAAATATCACTATAAATTGTGAGTCAGTAATTTAGTTTATGTTTTATTCGAGCTAGCTACTTTGTATCGCTATGGTAGGAGTTGTCTTTGTTTTTGTTTTTGGTTTGTATTGTCAATTCTTTTTTGGGCCTCACACTCTTTTAATTATCTTGATTATTAAGTGGGGCGCCTTGTACTGTATTTTAGTCTCTTTCGAGGTTCAATGTTATGTTGCCTTTCAAAAAAAAAAAAAAATATCACTATAAATTCTAGAGATAAGTATATTGGGCATTTATAAGAATCATAAAAAGATGAGGGGTGTATATTGTTCCAGCCTGTTAATGCTAGTACTGAGGTCAACAATATGGTGGCAGTAGGATTGTCAGAAGAATTCTGACACTACCACTAAAATATTTTAAAATTCAAAATATTGTGTTGTTACGTTTTTACTGCTAGTATTACTGTAATCGAAGACTGTACTTTTTTATTTGGAAGATGCATTGACAGTTTGACACATTTACGAGTGTTCAAAGGCGTGAGACATGAAGTTGTAAGGCTAGATGTAATAAGGACATATCAATGACTACATTCAATATCATCTATATTCAGCGTTTTATTTTTTATTTTTTTAAAAGCAATTTCATTACAAACTTAATGTAACAAAATAACTAAGAGCAAGGGGTAACGTGTCTATTACACAGTGTTAAAACTTAACGCAAGCACCAATTTGGGTGCGTTATGTTACCGGGTTCCACGTTAAAGGGGTGCATTAAAGGGGAGGGCAAAGTCTTAACATGCGTTAGCATGCAATCTTTGTAAAAAAAAAAAAAAATTACACAACCGCCCCTCACCAACAGATATATAACCGTTGGATTAAAAAAAAAAAAAAAAAAAAAAAAAAAAAGTTCAATTTAGACCCCTATATTTTCTACCGTCTACAAACGGCTAGAATGTGTTAAAAAAAAATAAACAACTTTTCTAAACCTATTTTATTACAACTATAAATACCAATTTGCCCGCACAATATTTTCTCACACTTTCACTACTCTTTTAATCTCCAATACACTTCTATTAGCTAAAAAAAATAATGTCGGGCGGCAACAACCACGAAGACTCGTTTATGAATCTTCTCGGTGGTAGGTAGAATAACCCATACGCGGGTTTTTCCTCAAATCCAAACGAGGGTTCGTAAACACCGATTTGGGGTAACCCAAACGAGTTCGGTTTGTCGAGTCAAGAAGCTTACGCACACAACATCAAGCCTTCCAAAATTGGAACGATAGCCAACAAAACAGTTTAAATTCCAATTTCCAAAATCTTCAATTCACACAACAATCCCAAACGGAAACATATGAAGTTCCGGAAACACCTACTTAAGTCGTGGAAAACGTAAGGCAAAAAAAATCCAAATACCTTGTACAAGTCGAGGAAGAAGATGCTGAAAAAGTGAGGGTGGAATGTTGGACGCCAAATGAGGAAGAATTGCTTGCCAAGTGTTGGGTGGCATGTTCAGAGGATCCGAAGGTCAGGAGTTCCCAATCTAAGGATACGTTATAGCAACGTATAAGAACCGAGTTCAATAGAATAAATCCAAAAGACCGCAACAAGGATATGCTACAATCTAAGTGGAAAACGTTGAACCGTGATTGCACTAAGTTCAACGCTTTTTACAAAAAGGCGCAACGCGAGGTGAAAAGTGGTGAAAGTGAAGTTGATATCCTAACACGGGCTAACCAACTGTATCGTCAACAAAACCCGCCGTTCACGAATGAAGATGCTTGAAACGTTTTGCGTAAACATTCCAAATGGAACTCGCCGGACCCGATTGATTTAACTGGCGACGTTCCAAGCGAAACAAACAAGGCGTTGTTTGGTCGTGATGAAATACCACGGCCTATTGGAAAAAAGCGGATTCGAAGAAACAAAAATCCGATGCAACAACAAGCACCGGAGGTACGGCTAGCACCGGCGGTTCCTTTTCTTCGTTCAATTTCAGGGAGATTATGCGCAAAGAGTATTGGTCAAAACGTGAAGATGCGTCCAGGGCGTACCAGGCGACCGCAGAAAACCAATCCACACAACAAAGGTTGAAGGAGCTAGAATTTTTGATGCTCGACACTACCGGCAAAGATCCACATTGGGTGGCGTTCGTTAATATGAAAAAGGATCGTAATGTAATGTTGTGTTTAAATTAATGTGATGTACTGTTTTATTTTTTTTGTACTTTTTTTGAGTAGCTTTTTTTGAGCAGTTTTTTTTTCCTCCTCGTAATGTAATGTTGTGTTTGAATTAATGTTATGTTTTAAATAAATGAAATATTTGTTAAAATTTGAGGTTGAAATTGAAAATAATTGAGGTGGGGGTGAGTTAAGGTGAGTTATGCTACCGGGGTGGAAAGTCAAGAGTTAAGGTTAAAAGGTAAAAGCTGATGTGACGCTGACGTGGCAGTGCGTTAAGTTTTAACCTTAAGTCACCTTACCCTTTGCTCTAACTCCACCATCATAATATACCTTACAAACACCATTTAAAACACACAAACACAACAAACTTCCAAGACGAGTTCTCCCAGATGACCGAGTTCTCCCTTATTTGATCGAAGATGCGTCTTGCATGGTGAGTGTAGTAAGGTAGCACTAAGGGTGAGCAATCGAACCGTTTAGACCGGACCGACCGAAGGACCAACGGTCCGGTCTCGGTCCGGTTCGATCTGGTTACAAAACAGATATTTAGCCTATTTGGACCGGACTGATCGGACCGGACAGACCGAGACCGGACCGACCACATTCGGTCCGGTCACGGTCTATGGTTTTTCCCAAACTCGGTCTTCGGTCCGGTCCGGTCCGGTCCGGTTTTTGGACCGTGATCACCTTTAGGTAGCACGCGTTTTATTTTGCCAGCAAGGATGAAGATCTAGTCTTCATTGCCTTATTACGCTTGATCTAAATAGATGAACTGTTATTGTACGTATGTGTATATGCAAGGCCGTCCCGTGAATTTTGGAGGCCCTGTGCCATGAATACCAAAGAGGCCCTTTGAAACGGAAATTTTAAAATGATATTTTCATTTTTCTTATCCATGAGACCATGACATTTGAATAATTTGCTTGAAAACACTATTCGAATGTCCAAATGCGTGTTTTGAAACCACTATTCAAGTACAGCAATAAGATTTTTTTAATACTTTTCTATAAATAAGTGAAGCATGGGACAGAGTGGTATGGGCAGAGTAACAAAGTAATTCAACTTAAAAATGCCATTGATGACGTTTGATATTTCATATAAGAGAAAATTCCGAAAAATGTACAAAAATATTGGGGCATTTCAAGTTTTGGTCATGATTTGACCATTTTTCTCAATTTGGTCATGCTCGATTAATCGACTCCACTCAGTTTTTGACATGTGTCATTCCTTTGACGGCTTAGCTGCTCGACTCTACCCAAATTTTGACACGTGTCATTCTTTTTTTTTCTAGAAAAAAGTACAAAAGGAATGACACGTGTCAAATTTTGGGTGAAGTCGAGCAGTCGAACATGACCAAATTGGGAAGAAGGGTCAAATCATGACCAAAACTTGAAATGCCCAAATGTTTTTGTACTTTTATCGGAATTTTCTCTTCATATAATTACTTGAATTGTTATACTACCTCCGTTTCAAAAATATTGTCCATATTTCCATTTTGAGATGTCTAAAAATAATTGTTCACTTTTTATTTTAAGTAAAAATTAGAGAATATATTAGGGGAACTCTTTGGGTGGTTAAAAATTAAAGTGACCCAATTTTTATTAAATTTTGTAATTCTTGTCTCCTAACAATTATTTTGAGACGAATGTAGTAACTTATAAGGCCATGATGCAATATGTCTTTGACTCCTCTTAAACCAACCAGTCAACCGGGTACAGTTGATAGGCCCACCTAGGAGAAAGTGCAAGGCATATGAACCGTGGAAATATAGGGAAATCCCCGGGTCGTTAAGTCCCAACGAGATTGAAATTGTATTTTGAACGATTAGGGGAATGAGTGGTACTGAGGACAGTAACCAAAGATTAAGTGGGTTTGGATTATACTACTGATATTATTTGGATATAAAATATAAAACAGGCACAATAAACAGCTATTTATACACGTATAACTGAAATGTAAACAAATACGTATGCATACTGAGGAAAAGGTGAGTTTTAAGTAAAAATAAACTACAGGGGTTAAAAATGAAAATTCCATAAACTTAAACTTAAAAGAAAATTAAAGTAAAAAAAAATATATATTTTTTAGATTACTTTATTATTTATTATTAATTATTTAATTAAAAACTATTTAACTATTTAATTTAAAACTAATTAAAATTAACCTAAAAATGATAAATACTACAAATTAAATTAAGAACTTGCAAAAATAATTTCTAAAACTTAAAATGAACTTGAAGAAAGTATAAAAAATAAAAATAAATATTTTTGTCCTTTTATGAGTTTTATATTAATTAAAAACTATTTAACTTAATTAAACTAATTAAACTATTTTAAGTTACTAATAATACTAAATTAACTTAGAAAATTATGGAAAAATTTATAAAACTATTTAACCATCACAGGAATCCTAAAAAATTATAAAAACTTCTAAAAATTATATTTAGGCTAATTTACTAATTAATTATCTTTTAATTAACTTAAATCTAATTTAAATAATTAAAATAAGAAAAATGGAAAATGGGTAGTGGAAATTATAAAACTATTTTCTAAAAGTCTTAACTAATTTATAAAATCAAAGAAAAATATAAAATTATACTGTTGTTAATTAAAATTTAAGAAAACTAATTAATTACTAATATTACTTATTTAATTATTTAAACTACTTTTAATTCTAATAAATAGTTAACTGTTTAGGAAAAAGCTAAGAAAATTATTTTAAATACTTAAAGGTATTAGGAAATTAAGAAAATTATAAAAATGGAAAAGTGCTTATTAATAAGCTGAAAGGAAAATTAAATAGATAATTTCTGTTAAATAGAAGTTATCACTATAATTAAGTTTGGCTTTTTCTGGTTTTTCTTTTATAGAACTATTAAAATACTTAAATTATGAAACTTTTACAAAGACAACTAATTTAGAAACCAAGAATAAGCACTGTGAGTGCTTATTAGCTTATACAGTTGACTAAGTTTGACCACACAAAGAAATAAGCTCAAATGGAGTTATGTGGGGTCCACACTGGTTAAATCAGATACACACAAGTTACTTGGACATGTTTGAGCAAGTTTTAGTCAAATAAGCAATAAGATTAAGCTACAAGACCACAATAAGCAATTCAAAACTTGGTTTCGGAGACAGAAATGGGACAGAGTTTTGAGGTTGATTTAGGTGGGGTCCACTGATCCCTAGGTCAAACAAAGGGTCAAAGTATGAACCCTGGTAGGAGGGGGTTGGGAAAAACCAATTAGGAAGTGTGGGACTGTCACACCCCCAGAATCGGGTCCAGCGGAAGCATACATGTAGCTGGGGTGTAACTCAATCGGTATCACAACACAAGTACAAAAATAGTTTTCACTTTAATCATTTAGAATAAAATCATTTAACCAAAAATATTGAATTTACATCGTTAAAATTAGTGCGGAAGTAGGCCCTTAAAATAGTTTAAAACGGTCCCCATATGAATATTCAGAGTCTTCTATGACCATGCCATGCCCTGCCAAAACCTCCTGTAGCGTGCCATAGCTTAAAACCTGAAAATACATGCTAAAGTGTCAACACGAGGTTGGTGAGTTCATAGAGTTTGTGAAAAAGAATGTAATTCATAAAAATAAAGATTTCCCAGCAAAGGCATCGTAAATCCACTCAGTTCCAAGTCCCGCCATAAGAGACTTGTAACCTGTGTGTTTACAACCCACTGCCAAATAGTTGCATGTTTAGTAGTCAAGTACACGTGGTCAATATAGTTCACAATATGGGCACATAGTATATAATAAAGAATGTGGCAAGGCTCCTAAAATAAATAATATGCATTCCGTAGACAGGGGAACGAGAGGTTGGCCGACCTCTAATAGCGCTATCCATACTACCTACTGCTCCACACAAGGAAGCCGTACGAACGGTACGTATAAACTGGAGTGCGAACGGCAAACCAACAGGAGACTAACAATTGCGGATGCACGAACAGTACATCATTCACAAACTATTACATAGTATAAAGTCAAAGTTACTCCGTAGACAGGGGAGATTTTATGTTGCTCCGAACATGGGAGACTTGATAATGCTGCTCCGTAAACAGGGGAGACTTTGCACTGCTCCGAACATGGGAGACTTTAGGTTATAGTACGTACGGTACTTTAGGGTCAAAAGTTTAAGTCAAGTTCAAAAGTCAAGTCAAGTTCAATAGTTCAAAACAAGTTACAAGGTCAAATGAGTTCATAATAGTTCAAGGTTCAAAACAATGTTCAAAGAGTCAAGTAGTAATTCATGTAAAAACGAGCATGTATTCTCCCCCAAAAAGTTAACAAAACAATTTAAAAGAGTAGGGGCTATGACTCACCTCGAAGTGATAGCAATGATGACAAAAGTGGATACACTGAAATGAGACATGATCTCTAACCGCAACCTAATATGAATGATGTGATCTACTTTAGATCATGAAATGATGAAATGAATGTACATGCACATGATGCCTATACCACTCTTAACTTGAAAATACTTGTTATTGTCAAAGTAATATGTATTTCCATAACTTGGGAAAAATAAGTCTAACTAGACTTATAAAACTAGTCGTAATATATATATATATCGTATATATAAATGGTAGTGTTGAATTCCTTGCTTTGAAAACCTTGAAATAACGTTTAATAGTCGTATAAATAAGCTTGTAATCATAAGTACTTCGATGGTTAAGAATTTGGCACTTTGGTAGTATTTCTAGAAAATCTAGGATTTAGTACGTAGAAGTATTATTATTTCTATTAGTGACAAAATGGTCTCGCAAAACTAGTCGCGAAATAGTGAATATTAAGAGTTAGGAATGAAGCTCAGTAGTTCTAAGAAGATTTTCACCATATCTAAAAAGTCACAGAAGTGAAGTTTGTCTATACGGGTCTCGATCATAAAGGAATATAGCCGTCAAGTGAGATGTTTGGGCTGTTTTGGCAAATTCTGGGCAGTTTTCGGGAAAGTTTGGAAGACCATAAGTTGTTCGTTATAAATCTTTTTGACAAACGGTTGGATGTTTTGAAAACTAGGCTGAGTGAAATAACTTTTTGCCAATGATGTAAATTTTCCAGAAATGAGTTTATCAATGAGTAAATTGGCTCTCAACATGATGTATTACAAAAACTGTTTTTCTAAGTAATATTTTGCTAAAAAGCAGATGCAAATAAATAGAGTTTTGTCGATTTTAAAACGTGTATATCTTGGTCGTTATAAGCTTGTTTTCTACGTTCTTTATATCCCCGGAATCGTGGGACAACATACTAATATATTTTTGATAATTCGGGATGGCTAGATCAAGTTTTACACCTCAGATTGGCCCTTGAAAATCGTGGGACAGCAAGTACAATTTTCAGAAAATAGTTTTCGTCGTTAAACTTGCAAAAATAGTATCTCTTTCGTTATAAACTCGTTTTAATCCGTTCTTTCGCCCACGGCTTCGTTTTTGAAAGTATTTTCTAAATCTCTAGCCCAAAGTTACCCGGAATCCCCTATTTTTCTGGATTTTACAAAATGGGACAGCAACATTTATATAGTGGCTAAAATTCATTTTTCTTGTTTAATACTTGTCCAAATCCACTCCAAATCACTTCCAATCTCCACAAATCTAGTCTAATCCTACCATACACCTTCTCAAGGTGTCATGGGGTCCTAAACATCACCAATCAATTAGATCTAACAAGGGTTTCCATTTCTAGTGTTTCAAATATATATATATATATATATATATATATATATATATATATATATATATATATATATATATATATATATATATATATATATATATATATAAGAGTGGTATAAACTAACATATGCATGAAATCATGTATAGAAATCACATAATCATGAAAATAACTTGAAGAAATTATGAAAAAGAGTTTGACAACTTACTTTGAAAGATTAGTGAGCTTTGGATATGAAAACTTATAAAACCTTGAGTTTATATTACAAAACCCTAACAAGGAATGAAAGTAGAGCTTGATTATGTCTTGATCTTCAAAAATTGATGGATCTTGCTTGTGTATTCATTTTGGGTCGTGGCTAGGGAGGAAGAACAAGAGATGAAGTTTTTGTTTTGTGAAAAATGAGCTAGTGTAGGCATTATATAGTCCAAGGGCAATTTTGTAATTTTATCAAAAGGGCATAATTGTAATTTTAGTGACAAGTGAAAGTATCTAGATATTTGTTAGATATTTAGGATGAGTATGAAGGAAGTTTGTTAATATCTAGTTCACGGAGTCGGTTTTGGTTCCGTTAATCGCTAACCGTAAAATGTTAAACCGCGAAACGTAAATCCGGGTATCGTAAAAATATGAAACTTGAAAGAATGACTAAACTTGTCAAAATACTCCATAATAAAATATAAAATGAATGGTAAGTTCCATCGGGTTGCTTAAACGCTGTTAAAACTGGAAACGCGGGTTTAAAACGCGTAATTCGCGTAAAACGCTGAACTGGAAAACGTAAAATTTCAAAACTTTTAGAATTGTCGTAAAATAGAAGAAAATCATATTTCTATAGTTTATATTGTTTTACAGACAAATCGGAATGCCGGAAGGACGTTTAAACCTGAATGTAAATCTCGGACACGGCTTCGTGATTTTTGCAGAAATGATCCGACGAGCGTCAAACTCTCGGATTATCATTAAAATAGTTTAACTTACGAGAATATGAAATAAAAATTTTAGACATGAATAGTGTTTTGTGAATAGTAAAAGTAGTAACTTTTTGAGATAAAAATTGGAATTTTGACGTTTGAAACAGGACATGAAATTACGAGTTGTGACAGGGACCCACTGGGGTAGCCACAAACAACCACCAAAGTGGTGGTGGTGAGTTGGTATCTGTGTAGCAGGGCAAAGCCCTTTCCCTGCAGGTGTGTTCCAGGGGTAAAATGGTCCACAAATAAAATTCACAAAAATGTAACAACCATGGAAATCTTAAGTTCTACTGATAAATATTACTCCCAACAAGTTTCAAAGCCTAAGATTAAACACAAAATTCTAGATAAATCATGCCATTTTTAGGATTTCTGAGGTGATGCACTTTTGACTTTTTGCAAAACTTTGGTATTTGACTTTGAAGAACTTCAAACTCTGATTTTATGATTAAAGATGTTTAGTTAAGCTGTAATATGACCAATTTAAGTTAAAGCACACACTTATGAATGGACTTGATGAGTTTTGGACTCAAATATCACCACAGTTAACTGTGGTGATGAATTGTTTGTGATTTTTGACTTTTGTGAATATGGCTACTAAAAAGGAACTTGATTTGGTGTATTTGGACTATGAGTGAGCTGAGTAAACACTCAACAACAACTGAGAACAACTATAATTGCCTAAACAGTTCAATCCAAACACCCCCTAATCTAACTGAGATGGAATTTTTTAAAGCAATCAAATGATTTCAACCAACTTACTAACACATTATCATATACTATGATTATATAAACCTGTTAAAACCCTAATCTATAATAAATAACAACAACAACTTAAAACTCAATTACAAACTATAAATGACTTAAAATATGAAATACTAAGCAACTTTTAAACCTGATGAACAACTATTATATTTTAGTTTATATTATCACTAAATACTATAAATTAACACAGAATAAACAGAATCAAGCATAAACAACAATGATTAAAAGGAATGAACTTGAAAATGGGTAAATTGCTTACAATATGGTGACTGTGAGCATCAAAACCAAGAACCAAGAACCTAAATTCCTCCCTAAGGATCTAAACCCAACTCCAAAGCTTCCTTATGCTTCCAAATCACTTCTGAATCCCATAAATCAATTCCAAATCCCACAGTTGACTTTCATTGACCAATTTTATATTTGTGAATTTTTTAGATATACTGATTTATAAGTTTACTAAAAGCTTTATTGAGCTTATTAGGAGCTTATATGAGCTTATTGATCCTTATCATCCACTACAAACAATATTAGACATTACTGAGATTTTTGATATAAAATAAAACTTGCATAAATTGAGACAGAGATAAAAACTTGAAATTGATTACTTAAAAGGCTTCACAATACACTGAAAAACACTAAACTAGGTACTTGAAAGCTTAATTTTACACTGGAATTAGAAAACTAATACATTCGACATACATTTATTGAAAATAAACTAGATAGTCTTCTCTTCTGCTTTTCTTCCATTTATAGGCTCACTTTTAGGGTTCCTTGTGAGTCTCTGAGCATATCCCACTTTGAATCTTGACCCTCCATAGCTCTGAATTGATCCTAGCCATTTAAACCATTTTAGCGCCCAAAAATCTTACACTTTGCTTGGGGCCAAAGTTCTTCAATTAAAGAATATTGGAAGCTTGTGGAGGTGTCAGGGGACAAATGAGATAGTTTTAGGACAAGTTGGGGTGATATGGAAGAAAACAGAGGTCAAGGTATTGTTTGGAGTGAAAAATGGTGTGGGGATTGATGTGGTTTGGTTGTGAGGTGGAAATGTGGTGAGGGTAGAGTAGGTAGTGAGCTGTGGGTGGACAGGTGGTGGTAAAACCACCTGGTTTTCAGGTTTACAGGGGTGAGGGAGAAGGTGAACAGTGGTTGGGGTGGTTTGGCGGTTTTGGGGAGTCAAACGGGGTCAAACACCCGTTTTAAATAATTAGGGGAGTGGGCCGGTTTTATTTTGGGCCAAGAAAAAGGGTGTGGGCTTGGTAAAGGTTTTGGGTTGGATTTGTTTTGGTTTTGGTTTATTAATACAAAGGGTCCGGTTGGTTTAGTTTAATAAACAAGGACCAAGTTTGTAATTTGGACAAAATTGAGGGACTGATTTTGCAATTTTCCCAAAGTAGTTATAAGGACCAATATTTCCAAATATGAATAACCCAAGGACCAAAGATGTAATATTTCCATTTAAAATACCCAGGGACCTTTTCTGCCAATTCCTTAAACTCCAGGGACCATTTATGTAACTTTGGATTTTTAAGGGATTAAAGATGTAATTTCCCAAAATGTTATCAAAAGGACCAATTATGCCATTTAAGAATAGTTCAAGGTTTATTTTTCATATTTTTCCATTTTCAAAACCTTAAGGACTATATTTGACATTTTTGAAACTTGATGGACTAAAATTGTCATTTTGCAATTTTTAACTTTAAAGGACTAATCTTGACAACTTATAAATCCCTAAGGACCTTTGATGATATTTTTCATGTTTTGATTTACCAGGGACTAGTTTTGACAACTTTTGAAACTTGAGGGACTGAAACTGCCAATTATGCAAACTTTGTACGTTTTTTTATCTGTTTTTAATTATTTTGCATTTGAAACATATAAAACACACTTCTAAGATATTTTTAGTATTTTGATGCATATTTGAGTGTTTTTGGATGTTTTGGCAGTTCAGATTGGTATAAAATGATGAGTATTTAGACACTCATCAGTCTTTTATGGTAAAAAATCACTCTTAATTAGGTTTCACTAAAATTTAAGGCCCCTCAAAAGTTATGGGTCCTGTGCGGTTGGCCAGCCCGCACAAGCCAACATCCGACCCTGTGTATACGTGATTCTAAGATGGTTATCATTTCATTAGATCGAGCGTAATAAGGGACTCAAGGCTGAGTCTTCCTCCAATAAAGACACATCTTCATTGTTACAAGCTTCCCATAAACACACGTCTTGAATGGTAAAAAACAAAGACTCGGTCGTGTAGACGACTGGATCGTGGGATGTTTGTTGTGTGTGTTTATTACATGAATTTGTGGGAGTATATTTGTGTTTAAGTGTGATATGTTTTGGAGGTGAAGTTGTTTGTCTTATTATTCTAAGTTGGTAATAAAGTTGTTGTAAAGAAAAAGCTGATGTGCGTTAAAATAACGGTGATTAATGCGGTATTGGGATGTTTTCAAGGTTATAATATTGCTGCAATTTTAATCTACATAATTGTTACGAGTAAACTGTAAAAATATAATGAAAAACAAAATTTAAATTACGGATGTCTTTTATTTAAGGTATGTCGGCTTCTGACTTCCCTTGTATGTAACCAAAATATATATCTACATTTATTTTGTTTGTTTAATTGTGGTGTTCTGAAGCTGTCAAAAACGATGGTCTAGTAATTAAAAGAACCAAATGGTGATGAATAGGTGAGCCCCTAGGCAAATGGCGTATTGTAAATGTAAATCGTATAACTGCCGGGCAGCAGTGGACCACAATCGATGATGAATGTGAACTCAGAGGGTGGTACCTAAATATGGTAAAATCACGAGATACATGTCTATGTTTAACAAGATACACTTTCACCATTTTAAGCTTCAAGTTTACTACCAAATCTACACCAATCATTTTATTCCTACCCCAAAAATGCCAAATAACGACATTCACAATTATTTGTGATTCTTTTACTTATTTTTGCAGTGATATAAACTCCGTACTTTTTATATATCTAACTGGTAAAAATTAAAAAATTAGCTGCATTTTTTGAATGACATGCGTATCAACAAATGCCACTTTTTAATCTTACAACAAATCATATGTTGATTTTTATAGGTGTATTGATCTTTAAGAAATGCTCATTAAATGTAAAATTTATGTGTATTTAATCATTTATCCTTACTTTATGGCTAGTGATTTGCACACTCCCATTATTTACTGGGACACTCTTTTACATGCTTCAGTTAGTTGTACGAAACTCACACCGTGCTTTATCTGCTTGTACTGTGAGTGTGCCAATCAATAAATTGAGTGTGCCAATCAATTCCCTTACTTTATTCTCTAAGCACATGTGGCTTAATATTGATGGTTTGCGAAAAAATAGGTTCCTTAGCTGCAAGTATCAGTATAATGCAACGAAGGTCTCTCAATCATAGCTCAAAAACGCTCATTAAACATGATGTGTGCATCACTTTTTGTGGTGTAAGTATCAACACCCAAAATTTATGTGTATTTATCGTTACTTTGTGCTCCAATTTCAAACTAGGCTTTAAACAACAAATTAAAGCGTATCGCAGTACTTCACTTTAATGGTGTTACATGACTCGTTATCTATACTACATATAATGCATTAAGCACTCTCTTTTCAAAATTTTCAGATTTACAAGAAATAATGCATGATTTACAACACTTTAATGCACCAAATTTTCAGAATTACAACAAAGTAAGCATATTGTACAACAAAAAAAAGAATGGTTTCATTTTAAGACCAAAATTCTACCAAACAACATTAATGCAATTAAAAACACCCCTTCACCAAAAATTACAACAATTTAAGCACAATGTACAATAGCTTTTAAGTAAATACAAGTCATAAAACACAAAACACAAGTATGTAAAACACAATAATTTTAAGGTCAATAATCTATTCAACACATATAATTAATACAATAATTAATTCACCCCTTCAATAAAATATATAATCATTTAACCATAATGTGCAAGCTAATCAAGCTACTAAGCCAAGTACTTAAAAATAAAGCAATTAGGCTGGGCACAGTGGTCGGTCAACCGGACCGGTCGCCCTTGCGCTGACCGAGTCACCGCCACTGCAACCACAAGACCGATGAAGGTCGGACGGCTCCAAAATTCACAAACCAATCACCCCCTCGACCAATTAATGCATTCCACAAAAGAAGAAAAAAATTGTATCGTTACATATTAAAACAAAAACGAATATGAAACGAAAGAAGAAAAGAACAATCATCAATCAAGCGAAAACAAACATCAAACTTATTCCATTTGTGGTCCATGAACAGAAAGTATACAGCAACAATAAAACACAATGTAACAATTCGCAATTTCAGGTTAATTACCATTCCCGAAAAATTTCACTATTCACTTATACTATTCATTTTTCCCGAAACTTTCCCGAAAGTTGATTTTTATCTGATATTCTTGAGTGATAAATCATTTCCATGGCAAATTAAATGTTTGACATTCGTCAGATCATTTTCGTGAAAGTTATTAAGGAATTACACGTTTTAGGGTAAAACGTCATTCAGAAATTCTACGTACAACGAAACTCGACCGCGTTAAGTGACCCCGCATCAGAAAAATGTTTGACACACGCATGATTTATTTGAGAATTAATCGTGACTGAGAAAAACATGACCAAAGACTTCCCAGCAGGTCACCCATGTCGGTACTACTCTCACATGAGCACGCTTAACCGAATGGGCGATTAACCGTTAGACCACGAAACGAGTTTCTAAGACATTTTGAGTTTTCAAAATTATTAGAATAAGTCAACATATTTTTCCCTCCTCCATTGACCAAAAATCATCACTTGATGTTACAAGTCATTTCGTGATTTTTAGGCTTACGGTTTGATGTCTAAAAGACATTTAACACCAACCGACACTAGACTGAGCCCAGTCTAGACATTATAAGTCATTTTAAATCATTTATAACATATTAGAAAAGTAACATTTTACTTTTCTCAGTTTTACGCAAAATTCGTACATTTTACGTATTACGCGTTTTAGACACGTGTTTCCAGTTTTTAGCAGGGTTTACCACCCAAATGGAACCTACCACTCATTTTATATTTTATTATAGGACATATGGACATGTCTAACAATACTTTGAAGTTTCATAATTTTACGGCACCCGGTTTTGCGTTTTGAGGCCTAATCATTTACGGTTGGCATTTCCCGGAGTCAAAATGCATCTAATATCTTAGGATAATATCAAGACCAAGCCAACTCACCCCTTATCCTTGGTGAACCGCCAAAGGGGGGGGGGAGTCACCCTTGAGGTGGCTTGATCTTGTGCTAAGTAACTTAAGATGTTTACATGTGTTGTTTTTGGCAAAATATCCTAAGGAAACTAACCTCCTCAAGAGGGTATAAATACCCCCTCCCCTCTCCTTAGGCCGGCCATCCCAACACACCACAACATCTCACACTTAACTTATTTCTTCCAAATTATTGCAAGGATCAAGTGCAAGTTCAAGATAGAAACCCTAGTTAGCTTATTATTCACCAAAAATCTTCCAAACCCTAACATACTTGGTGTTTTCTCTTGAGTTTAAATCCACTCAATACACCTCAACTTTCATTATATATCTTTCAAGAATACCAAGGGTAGAAAGGTTGCTTGAAGTGAAAAAGGGTTGAAGCAAGTCTATCAAAGTCCATTTCCTTACTAGTTACTCCTTTCTTTATTAGAAAGCCAAAAGTTGTAAGCCAAACCCTAACATACTTCTTGTTAATTTATCATGTTCATATCATTTACATGTTATTCTTGCTATATTATGTGTTGTAATTATGTCCATGATGTATCATGATGAGTAAAAGATGTTGTTGTAATGAATTATTGAAACAAGTTACTAAAACGAGCAAACTAATGAATTTCTTGGTAAGACCTGATCAAAATGGTAAAAATATGATATTTGATTATTACATATTGTGGTAGAGGACCTAAAAAGGAAACCATAGCAATTTGAACCACCCAAAACGAGTATACGAGTCAAAAGTTATGGCGATTTGAAATTACCAAAGATTTCCGGCAAAACTGCCAAATACCATTCTGATCAAAATTGGGTTTTGAAAGTCCCACTTCTGGTCCGATTCATCAAAAAGTTAAAACACGAAAGTTGTCCGGAACGACTTTTTCGTTCAGGGACAAAGAAGCTCGAGACCTAAAAATGCTTTCCGAGTGATAAAATTCTTCAAATTCTAAACAGCCCATTTTTAGGTAAAAGTCACTAGATTATGGTTATACTTTGAAAGGAACAAGAGGTCTTATGACCTATAATCAAGACCACAACCATGGCTAGAGCCAAGGTTGTGTCTCATGACCTTGGAACAAGGACCAAAGGTCATGGCTAGGCCATGACGAAATGACCATACCAACTTACATAGGCGTAAACATGAAACAATGAAATAGGCGATAACATGAACAAGCAATTTGGATCTACTTCACTTAAAAAGGAACCATGAGATATTACAAGGAAAAATGGTCATACAAGACTTATGAAACTACCCCTAATAACAATCTTCATGTACTAATAAACTTTCCTAAGTTTATTCAAATATCGGACATGTAACTTTTCGGATCAAAACTTATATCTATATATTTTATCAACTACTACAATAGTAGGGAGCCTCATGTGAGGAGTTCATCATGTAAGCCGTCGAGTTGAGTTGTGGATTTACGAGTTAAAGTGTCCTGGCTCCTCGAACGCTTACTAACATGACTTCTGAATTATGTCGGCCCGAACGGTAGTGAACGATATACCAAAACATACATGTTTCATGAATCTTTCTTTCAAAGACTTACAATATACATCATACCACATCATGGACTAATGCAAGATATATATATATATATATATAGGCACTACTTCATATTCTCTACTCCGATCCTAAGTCGCAACATTCTATTATAGGTTGCTCGTAGAAACCTTCGCGATTCGACCATCACATTCACTACTCACTACATAACTTAAGGTGAGTTCGTAGCCCCACTTTCTATTGTTTAACTATTTTACAAACCCATGGGGGAAATACATGCTATTAATTTCTACTCGAACACGATGCTTTCTAATGTATGCTTCACGACGATGTTTTATTATCACTAAGTAACGATTGCCATGTTCGAAGTCCCTATATCATGAACCATTAGTCACTACCTTTAGTGAGCGCGAATATTGTGAATAGATCTATTGGGATTGACGGATCCCATTTGTGTTGAACAACGATGAGTTCACACAAATGCACTATATTTGAGATTTAGCGGTATAATGGCAAAAGTACCTCGATAGGGCTTCTATAATGCCAATTTTGTTGGTTCGATGTTAATGTTTTGGTTGCATGAGCTTAGTGAAATAAATAACGATTTTGTTTTCTAACTATGAGTGTGAGTCTATAGCTCACACTACGATTATTGTGTTCAAACGATTTAACTAAACTCTACGAATTTCACTCAACCTTTGTGTTGACCTCTCAAGCATGTATTTCAGGTTCATGACGATCAAGGATGGCACGGAAGGACACGGATACTCAAGAGGGCTATAAATTTTATTATCATTCAAAACTCAATTAATGTAATTTGTAAACATGGAACCATCTGGGACCTCATTTTGTAATCTCTGATATTTATATAATTTGAATGATAAACCTTTTAAAACGACTCAATTGGAGTTCGTTTTCTATTATTGTGACTATTGTGCCGTCAAGTAACACCCAGTTCGAATTCCGCTGCAACCATGAATTGGGGGTGTTACAGATTGGTACCAGAGCCATGGTTATAGAGAAACGGGTCTAATTGAGACCTAAACTATAACTACAATTACAAGCAAAACCATTTTTATAGCCTTCCGCTCTTCGTGCCTTCCATCCTCCAGACGATTATGGACTTATTATGCAAGTTAGGCTACATAAACATATTAGCATATTGCTATATATATGCTTGCCATATTTTGAGCACTCCCCATAAACGATAGAATTATATTAACATTGTAATTCTTCTTATAGAAATCATGTGCATACCCACTTCTCCCGATTATGTGCCCACTCTACCTAATAACTTCCAAGTCTTACCACCCTCACCCGAGTTCGGATTTGACTTCGTAAATGCCTTCGCTTCTGATGACGAAGAAGAACTTTTCGAAGATTCAATCGACGAAGAAGAGGATAATGAATACGAATATGTACTAGAACCATTACCACCACCACTATCACTGCCCTTTGATATCCCTACATGTGATGAATTGGATCACTCACTATGGATTGTACCTCGACCACCATCGATCGAACAAGAAAGTCAACATGAAAACTACAGCTTCTCAAATTTCAT
This sequence comes from Artemisia argyi, assembly GCA_030686995.1. Classification (NCBI taxonomy): domain Eukaryota; kingdom Viridiplantae; phylum Streptophyta; class Magnoliopsida; order Asterales; family Asteraceae; genus Artemisia; species Artemisia argyi. The sequence goes on from CM060706.1 coordinate 175,017,753, forward strand.
CGACTCGTACCTCTATGACACACTAAACCAAGAAGTTGCCGATCAATCAGAGCTGCTCGGACCTTCTAAATCCACAATAGACTAGTATGATGATACTAGTTAACTTTTGTACTACTAAACTGAAAGTATCAGTTAGTAAATTTTGAAGAAGCTTGTAATAAGTTTCGATTTTGTAAATCAACCAACGTTGTACGAATAAAACTCTTGTTTTATACTATCATGTGTTATGCCTTTAAATCTTCAACACAATTATTCTATCATTTCCTATCAAAAATTGTGCTCATCTCACAACTCTCTAATTACAATGTATCTTTCGAACAATAGAATTATGGCGCCAAAGAAACAAACACCACCAACAATGACGCAAGCCGCCATCCGCAAACTGGTAAAAGACAGTATCAATGCAGCACTTATCACGGAACGAGCAGCCGTGGCTGCAGCAGCTGCAGCAGCTGCCGAAGCCACCACAGCTGCTGGTGCTGCTGATGCTGCAGCAGCTGCTGATGCTGCAGCAGCTGCTGATGCTGCAGCAGCCGCAGAAGCCGCCACTGCTGCGAAAGCTGCTATAGCTGCAGAGGCTGCCAGAATTGCCAGTCTTAACCTTGGAGGACCTACCCCTCCGGTGACCAATGTTACTACAGTACCAAAGGGTTGCTCGTTCATTTCCTACCTGAAATGTGAACCCATCAAATTCAAGGGTACTGAAGGGGTTGTAGGTTTGACCCGTTGGTTCGAAAAGGCGGAGTCGGTGTTCTTGGTTAGTAAATGTACCGAGGACGATAAAGTTCAGTATGCCACGAGTACTCTGTTGAATGAGGCATTATCCTGGTGGAACTCAATTGCTCAACCCATGGGCATTGAGAATGCCTACAAAATTACTTGAGCTAATTTGAAACAAATGATGATCAAGGAATACTGTCCTCGCAGTGAAATACAGAAGTTGGAGGTTGAATTCTGGGATCATACGGTTAAGGGAAATGATATCATAACCTACAATCGTCGATTTCAGGAATTAAGGATACTTTGTCCAACAATGGTTTCCACAAAGGAAAAATTGTTGGAAAGATATATCTGGGGACTTCCATCCAGCATACAAGGGCATGTAACTTCGGCAAATCCAACGGAACTAGATGAAGCCATGCGGATGTCCCGCAGCCTCATGGACCAAGTGGTACGAATGACAGAAACCCGAAAGCAAACCAACAACAACACCAACAACACCAACAATACCAATAACCTCAACAACTCCAACTACAGTAACAACAATAACAATAGGAACAACAACAAGCGACCATGGGATGGTAACCATGGAAGTAACAACAATAACAACAACAACCAAACTCAAAACAACAACCAGCAAAACAAAAGACAAGAGACCGCAAAGGCTTATGTGGCTGCACCAACTAGAGGCTCAGGATATACCGGGAATGCTCCACTATGCAATAAGTGTAACTTCCACCACTCAGGTCCTTGCCCGGCTAAGTGTCGCAACTGTCAGAACACTGGACACCTTGCCAGAGATTGTAGAGTCAAGGATATAGCTACCGGTAGCAACACACAACCGATAGTTATATGCTTCGGGTGTGGAGAAAGTGGACATTACAAGAACCAATGTCCCCAAAACCAAGGTCAACAAGTTGAAGACAACCAAGGGTGAGCATATATGATAAGAGGAGAAGGAGCTTATCAGAATCTCAACAACACTGCAGAACGATGAAGTTTAGAAATTAGCAGTCATGTTTATTTACGCACTATGTTGTACTACGTGTATCCCTAGTAATGGGAGTTTTTATGACTTAAGAATACTTAATGTTCAATAAACGACTATTTGTGATAATTCTCATCTATTGTACTTTCTATCTCCAAACCAAATTGATTGTTTAGCAGACTATTACCATTCTTTGTGACTTACTCAGTTATCTTATAAACCATTCAACAAATTTTACTTCAAGCTAATTTGTTATCACTTTATTGTTTCACATCATTTTTACTCCAAGATATTCTACCACCGTCCTAGAAAAAAAAAATCACTTCGTTGATACCACCCTATAAATCAATATCATGCCTTCATTTCCAACTTTCATCACAAACCACTAAATCTCAACATACCAAAATGAAGAACACAAACCTTCTTAACCTTATCACCATCATCATCTTCACAACCCTTAATTCCACAAGCTCACTTTCTGATCTTGATGCACTTTTAAAGCTCAAATCATCCTTAGTTACACCACAAGCAAACTCATCAGCCTTACAAGATTGAATACTACGTGACTAAACCGAACATCACATTATCGGTCCTAAATTATACATAGCCTGATCACCTATGTCTAATTCAGGAGGGATCATGTTATGCTGGGAGCAGTCACCTGTATGTTTTCTTAGGAACAAACTTCTCATAAGTAAACTCATTCTACGCCATACACTGAAACGACAAATCAAACTACATCACTCTAATCCTCATAAGTAACCACACATCTTTATCGACACCACTCCAACATATAACGCACACAGAACTTCGGGACGAAGTTCCCCGTAAGGGGTGGAGACTGTAACAATTCGCAATTTCAGGTTAATTACCATTCCCGGAAAATTTCACTATTCACTTTTACTATTCATTTTTCCCGAAAGTTGATTTTTATCTGATATTCTTGAGTGATAAATCATTTCCATGGCAAATTAAATGTTTGACATTCGTCAGATCATTTTCGTGAAAGTTATTAAGGAATTACACGTTTTAGGGTAAAACGTCATTCAGAAATTCTACGTACAACGAAACTCGACCGCGTTAAGTGACCCCGCATCAGAAAAATGTTTGACACACTCATGATTTATTTGAGAATTAATCGTGACTGAGAAAAACATGACCAAAGACTTCCCAGCAGGTCACCCATGTTGGTACTACTCTCACATGAGCACGCTTAACCGAATGGGCGATTAACCGTTAGACCACGAAACGAGTTTCTAAGACATTTTGAGTTTTCAAAATTATTAGAATAAGTCAACATATTTTTCCCTCCTCCATTGACCAAAAATCATCACTTGATGTTACAAGTCATTTCGTGATTTTTATGCTTACGGTTTGATGTCTAAAAGACATTTAACACCAACCGACACTAGACTGAGCCCAGTCTAGACATTATAAGTCATTTTAAATCATTTATAACATATTAGAAAAGTAACATTTTACTTTTCTCAGTTTTACGCAAAATTCGCACATTTTACGTATTACGCGTTTTAGACCCGTGTTTCCAGTTTTTAGCAGGGTTTACCACCCAAATGGAACCTACCACTCATTTTATATTTTATTATAGGACATATGGACATGTCTAACAATACTTTGAAGTTTCATAATTTTACGGCACCCGGTTTTGCGTTTTGAGGCCTAATCATTTACGGTTGGCATTTCCCGGAGTCAAAATGCATCTAATATCTTAGGATAATATCAAGACCAAGCCAACTCACCCCTTATCCTTGGTGAACCGCCAAGGGGGGGGGGGAGTCACCCTTGAGGTGGCTTGATCTTGTGCTAAGTAACTTAAGATGTTTACATGTGTTGTTTTTGGCAAAATATCCTAAGGAAACTAACCTCCTCAAGAGGGTATAAATACCCCCTCCCCTCTCCTTAGGCCAGCCATCCCAACACACCACAACATCTCACACTTAACTTATTTCTTCCAAATTATTGCAAGGATCAAGTGCAAGTTCAAGATAGAAACCCTAGTTAGCTTATTATTCACCAAAAATCTTCCAAACCCTAACATACTTGGTGTTTTCTCTTGAGTTTAAATCCACTCAATACACCTCAACTTTCATTACATATCTTTCAAGAATACCAAGGGTAGAAAGGTTGCTTGAAGTGAAAAAGGGTTGAAGCAAGTCTATCAAAGTCCATTTCCTTACTAGTTACTCCTTTCTTTATTAGAAAGCCAAAAGTTGTAAGCCAAACCCTAACATACTTCTTGTTAATTTATCATGTTCATATCATTTACATGTTATTCTTGCTATATTATGTGTTGTAATTATGTCCATGATGTATCATGATGAGTAAAAGATGTTGTTGTAATGAATTATTGAAACAAGTTACTAAAACGAGCAAACTAATGAATTTCTTGGTAAGACCTGATCAAAATGGTAAAAATATGATATTTGATTATTAAATATTGTGGTATAGGACCTAAAAAGGAAACCATAGCAATTTGAACCACCCAAAACGAGTATACGAGTCAAAAGTTATGGCGATTTGAAATTACCAAAGATTTCCGGCAAAACTGCCAAATACCATTCTGATCAAATTTGGGTTTTGAAAGTCCCACTTCTGGTCCGATTCATCAAAAAGTTAAAACACGAAAGTTGTCCGGAACGACGTTTTCGTTCAGGTATAAAGAAGCTCGAGACCTAAAAATGCTTTCCGAGTGATAAAATTCTTCAAATTCTAAACAGCCCATTTTTAGGTAAAAGTCACTAGATTATGGTTATACTTTGAAAGGAACAAGAGGTCTTATGACCTATAATCAAGACCACAACCATGGCTAGAGCCAAGGTTGTGTCTCATGACCTTGGAACAAGGACCAAAGGTCATGGCTAGGCCATGACGAAATGACCATACCAACTTACATAGGCGTAAACATGAAACAATGAAATAGGCGATAACATGAACAAGCAATTTGGATCTACTTCACTTAAAAAGGAACCATGAGATATTACAAGGAAAAATGGTCATACAAGACTTATGAAACTACCCCTAATAACAATCTTCATGTACTAATAAACTTTCCTAAGTTTATTCAAATATCGGACATGTAACTTTTCGGATCAAAACTTATATCTATATATTTTATCAACTACTACAATAGTAGGGAGCCTCATGTGAGGAGTTCATCATGTAAGCCGTCGAGTTGAGTTGTGGATTTACGAGTTAAAGTGTCCTGGCTCCTCGAACGCTTACTAACATGACTTCTGAATTATGTCGGCCCGAACGGTAGTGAACGATATACCAAAACATACATGTTTCATGAATCTTTCTTTCAAAGACTTACAATATACATCATACCACATCATGGACTAATGCAAGATATATATATATATATAGGCACTACTTCATATTCTCTACTCCGATCCTAAGTCGCAACATTCTATTATAGGTTGCTCGTAGAAACCTTCGCGATTCGACCATCACATTCACTACTCACTACATAACTTAAGGTGAGTTCGTAGCCCCACTTTCTATTGTTTAACTATTTTACAAACCCATGGGGGAAATACATGCTATTAATTTCTACTCGAACACGATGCTTTCTAATGTATGCTTCACGACGATGTTTTATTATCACTAAGTAACGATTGCCATGTTCGAAGTCCCTATATCATGAACCATTAGTCACTACCTTTAGTGAGCGCGAATATTGTGAATAGATCTATTGGGATTGACGGATCCCATTTGTGTTGAACAACGATGAGTTCACACAAATGCACTATATTTGAGATTTAGCGGTATAATGGCAAAAGTACCTCGATAGGGCTTCTATAATGCCAATTTTGTTGGTTCGATGTTAATGTTTTGGTTGCATGAGCTTAGTGAAATAAATAACGATTTTGTTTTCTAACTATGAGTGTGAGTCTATAGCTCACACTACGATTATTGTGTTCAAACGATTTAACTAAACTCTACGAATTCCACTCAACCTTTGTGTTGACCTCTCAAGCATGTATTTCAGGTTCATGACGATCAAGGATGGCACGGAAGGACACGGATACTCAAGAGGGCTATAAATTTTATTATCATTCAAAACTCAATTAATGTAATTTGTAAACATGGAACCATCTGGGACCTCATTTTGTAATCTCTGATATTTATATAATTTGAATGATAAACCTTTTAAAACGACTCAATTGGAGTTCGTTTTCTATTATTGTGACTATTGTGCCGTCAAGTAACACCCAGTTCGAATTCCGCTGCAACCATGAAAAGGGTATGATTTTCTTGCAAACATAAATAGTTGGTTATGTTCGGTTATCAAGATAAGAAAGAAAATAAGAGTATTGATGTTTGTGTGACTGCAAATCATGGCTGCGTATTTTTGTGATGAAAATTAGGGCAGGAATGAGGTAATTTAGGTTTTGCAAACGTACTTATAAGTCCTAACATTTGGGTTATACACCGGTTTGGTTGTTAATTGGGCTGGCCAAATGATATCACAAATTGTTTTGTAGTTTTATCATGAGCCTTAATAGATACTGATGATTAAAGTTTGTTTAGGCTGAAAATGGTTTTAGACTAATTACTAATTGAGCCGTATATTATTTGTATGGTATAGTTGATTTTGGGCTAATTTTGATATTTGGTTTATGTGAATAGTGTATATTAAAAATGAAAATGTAGGAGATATATGTAGTGTAAAAAAGATGGATTTTTTTGGATAAAAAAATATAAATATAAATGTCGGTCGCCTTACTATGCCTAAAAGGTCGCATGTAGGTCAAAAAATTTAAAGGTGATTGTGCTGAAGGAAAGAATCAAGATTTCTGTTTATGGTAGCTTCGGTTAACAGGAACTTCAAGTTCTATCTTAGATAAGAAAGGACCTTTGGCCTTTTGTAGGGAGTGAGGATCGAACCATTGATCTCTAGGTTAAGATGCAAGGGGTTTTCCAACTGATCAAACCCTAAAATTTTTGGTATTTGTAAATTAATCGTTAGAAAAAATAGGACCGCATAACATCACATTACCAGAAAATATAATCACAAGGTACCCGCCGCCATGCTAGTGTTACTTTAATGGTGTTACATGACTCGTTATTAACATAAAGGTTGCAAAAATGCGAGTAGTTAGTCGGATTATAATTCTTTTCTTTCTATAAGCCAAACTGCTCACGTAATATAATCAGATTAAAATTATATCAAATTACCCTAGATCACAACAAACCAAACAACCCATCAATTTATTCCGATCAAATAACATCATAAGAGCGCTAGGTGCAGCTCGTCTTTCATGCTCGCCGTTCAAACGTGACGCCATCAACGGCGAGCCGTTGCTCGCCGTTCAGACGCCCCCCTTGCCGTTCTCCGCCGTTGGTTGGTTTATCGTGGGCACGGCGAAGGGTTTCATCTGACAATTTGTCAGGTTTTTTTTTTTTTTTTTTTTTTTTTCGGGATCTATAATAAGTTTGTGTTTTTTTTTTGTTAACAAAAATTGTGTGTGTGTAGTGTGTGTGCAGCGTAGGAGGAAGAAGTCGGGGCTTTTTTTTTTGGTTATCTAATATTCATGTGTGTAGTGTGTGTACATAGGAAGAAGACGAAGAAGTCATCGATTTAGTTTTTGTATCTTTATTTATTTATTTTTTAACATAGTGGTAGAATGAGCTAAATGATTTCGGTTATAGTAAGACCCACTTAGACATTTGGTTTAGTTTTTGTATTGTTTTGTATTTTAATTTTTTTTTTAACTTTTTTTTTATATAAAAAATATTATTTGTATTATTTGAATCTTATATATTTTTATTTTTATTAAAATGAATTCATTTTTTTTAATGAAATGAATAAAAAAATAAAGTTGTAAGTGGTGGGGTCCAAATGAGTAAGGGTGCGTTTGGTTCGCAAGTGGGATTGGAATTGGATTTGGATTTGGGAAATGTTTGAAAGATTTGAGAAAGGTTTTGGAAAAAAGTAAGAGAGAAAAAATATATTATTATATATAATTTATTAATTTTATATTATATTTAAATATTATATTTAAGGAAGATGTGTGTATGGTGGGGCTACATGAAGCTGAGAATCGTCCAAAGATACGTTCATTGAGGGGAATTATATTTTTGTGGGTTGGCCCACTTTAATTCCATTCCCTGGCGTACCAAACAATTGATATCGACAATCAAAGTATTACTTGAAAGTAAAAAGAGGCAACCAAACGGGCCCAAGTTGAGGTTTGTTATTTAGTGAGGAGGAATTAGTTGTGAGAAGGTGTAGAGGTGATGTGACATATGTGAGGCTTTGCCATCTACACCTAGCACTCTAATGTCGGAAAAGATAAATAATGTTGTTCAAAAAAAATTATGAAATAGTACATAAACAGATACAATAATCTTCCTTGTCTTTTTGGCTTTACTATTGCTTTTTAAATTGGTGCTCTTTTACAGTCCAATCACTGTCTTGTAGTCATGTCCAACCTGATGAGCAGGACTATCCTACACGCGTGCTTATTTAATCCCATATACTCCCTTTCAAAAGTCATCTCATCCAACGGCCAGGATTCAAACATAACTCCTCGTCTTACAAGATTCCAAAAACCACACTCCGAGGTGTATGTGTGTGTTTCACTACGTGAGAGAGGATGTAAACTTGTTTCTACGCATAAACAGTCCTTGTGGTTTTGACAAATTAATTGTAGGTATAACCGTATAATAAAGAAACTTCAAGATAAACGACTTTGCCATCAAATTATACCTCACTAAAACACATATTATTTAATAAACACACACAACAAACTTCCTACAACAAACTTCCTACAACATAGTATTGAGAGTTATTTTACTTTTTTTACACAACAAACTTCCTACAACATGGTTGTCTGTATGACCGAGTCTTGCAAAATTTGGCTTCAAGACGTGTGTTGTGGGAGGAGTGTAACAATGAAAACGCTTCTTCATTAGAGGAAGAGTAGGTCCTCACTCTCCTATTACTGATGGTCTAAGAGCCCAATTGTTACTATTTCGAGTATGCCGTAATGAACTGGATGAGTACAAATAAGGCCTTGTCTATATTCGTTTGTTTAACTTTAACCGAAAAGTAAATGAACACTAACCTTAAATGGACACTTTTTATGTTTGTGTTTGTTAAGAAATTAAGCGAATAAACATAAAAAAAACAAGTGAAAATATTCGAAAATATACAAAATGTCGTGTTTTTTGTGTGTTTATTTGTAAATATAATGGTTTTAAAAAGTATATAATAAGAAAATACGATACTAAACCATAAACAAATGAATGAATATTAACCAATGCATAATCACGCTCACAAACATAAATAAACAAACGAGACTTTTGCTTATTTTTTCTCATTAACTAAACGAACATAAAATCTTGTATATGGTCACTGAACGATCAGTTCATTTAAGATCCTAACTTCGAGAATACAATTCTGTAAAAAATAATTATCATGTGCAGTTATACTCTCTAATATGAGAAATTGAGAATAGATGAAATTTGAAAACACAAACGTTATGTTAAACGTAATGTACTTGACAATTCATGGGATATGGGTCCTAATACTATCTTCTACGGTGTATGGGGGAGGTTGAGACGTAGACAGCCTTACCCTTACCGAAGGTAGAGAGACTGCTTCCGGTTATAGTAGTAGTATGTATATTCAAAATGGTATGAACTATGGTTGTAACTTTGTCAAAACACATGGACTACGTTTGCAACTTACTAAAAAAACACCAAACATGTTCTTTAACTCAACACAGCATAAACAACAAAACCATAAACACTTCTAGTGAGAGAGAAACAAAAACCATAAAAAAAAAAAAAAAAAAAAAAAAAAAATGAACATTTCATCGTTTCTATTGTTTTTGATTCTCATGATCACTACTACATTAAGCACACCAAGTCTTGTTAATGCAAATGGTGAACTAAAAGCCTTAATGCTTATCAAACAAACCTTAGACCCACAAAACACACATTTATCATCATGGACAGTTTTAGGCAGCCAATGTGATGGATCTTTTGATGGTGTCGCATGTAATGAAAATGGTCTTGTTGCAAATATCTCATTACAAGGTAAAGGTCTTTCTGGGAAGCTCTCACCGGTTTTCTCGGAGCTTAAGGAGTTGACTGGTTTGTACTTGCATTACAACAAGTTGACTGGTGTCATACCTAAAGAGATTGCTAATTTGACTCACCTTAATGATTTGTATCTTAATGTTAATTATCTTTCTGGCTTCATTCCTGTTGAGCTTGGAAACATGGTTAAACTACAAGGTTAGGTTTTTTTTTTTTTTTTGGTTATTGAATCTTGGAAAATGTATTGTTTTTTATTTTATTTAATGATGGAGTGCCGTTTACTTTATGTGGAGTATGTTTTATTGTGATATGTTAAATAATTTGTTTTTTTTTTTTTTGGGTGTTATCAATGAGTTCAAAATAAGGAGGATCCAAATGTTTTGTTTCTTTTGAAAGTATTTTCTACTTTTATATTGAAATGTGATTCTTGGGTTCATCCAAAAATGTTGTATGGATCATAAGTCTTGTGTAGCATTTAGTTGTTCTTTGAGATATATGTTGTTGTTAGACATATTGCAATAGAAAAATACTAGATCCACATAAGGTTTACAAAATTTCACCCACTCGCTGACGTGGCAGAGTGCTGATTGGTTGGTTTTCTGTTCTGACACGTCAGCGAGTGGGTGAAATTTTGTAAACTTTATGTGGGTGTAGCACACCTCATTGCAATATATGTAAAGTTTTCTAATTTGAACTTGTTGTGCAGTATTGCAGCTCTGCTATAACCAATTAAGTGGAAGTATACCGACTCAACTCGGATCGATGAAGAAGCTTAGTGTTCTTTCACTGCAATCTAATAACCTTAGTGGTGCATTACCAGCAAGTCTTGGGGATTTAAGTGAATTAAGAAGGCTAGATTTGAGTTTTAATCGCCTTTTTGGTTCGATCCCTACAAGATTGGCGGATGCACCTATGCTTAATGTTTTAGATGTGAGAAATAATACTCTGTCCGGAAGCGTGCCTTTAGGTATTATTCGTGGTTATGTGCTTTGTCATGGTTTCTCATTTATATATTCTATTGTTGCAGATGCAAAAATCTAAACTTTGAGGTTAAATGACGCCCCTTTTCAACATTCAGTTAGTATAAGGGGGTGTTTGGTTGTGCATTTTTATAAATAAGGGTCAAGATATATGATTTAGATAATGAGGAATTGGTGATTAGGATAAATAGATGGTAAATATATCTAGTCCTATGCAACTGATTATTTATGATTGTTTAAGTCTCGGTATAAACTTTCTAAAAGCACATCCAAAGAACCTTGAAGTTTGTATTTACAAGGAAATAAAATGGTAACCACCTCAAAACATTTTGCGAAAACTAGATTGGTTTGGAATTTCTAAAGTAATGGAATCAAACTTTTAGTTCAAAGTTTTTGTCATCCCTGTTTAATATCTGTTTTTGTTTTCGAACAATAGCTTTAAAGAGATTAGCTGGAGGATTCCAATATGGAAACAACCTGGGACTATGCGGAGTTGAATTTGCACCGTTAAGAGCTTGCAGTGCTATGGATCAGCTGAATCCAAACGGCGTCCCAACAAAAGCCATTCCAGAAACAGCCGATTTGAAGTTAAACTGTAGTGACGCACGCTGCTCACGTTCATCAAAAACCCCACAAGCTTCTATTATTGTTGGAGTGGTAGTAGCAATCGTGGGATTATCAGTCATTGGTTTCTTAGCAGTTTCACATTTTTTAAACAGAGCGGAAAAACGCAGCAATAAGTTTGACTATTGTAATGGACCAATTGACCAGCTGAAGTCAAAGGAAGCATGTAGAAAAAATGGGTCACCTCTAATCAACCTCGAGTACCCTAATGGGTGGGACCCATTAGCCGAGGGTCGGCGCGGGGTCTCTCAAGAAATAATGAGAACTTTTAGGTTTAATTTGGAAGAGATAGAGTCAGCCACGCAATATTTTGCTCCTAGAAATTTGTTAGGCAAGAGTGTGTTTTCGGCCATTCACAAGGGTATGTTGAGAGATGGAACCATTGTTGCTATAAAAAGCATTATAAAAAGTAGCTGCAAGTCTGAGGAATCCGAGTTTTTGAAGGGTCTGAATATTTTAACGTCCCTCAGACATGAGAATTTAGTGAGGTTGAGAGGCTTTTGCTGTTCTAAAGGGCGTGGCGAGTGTTTTCTCATTTATGACTTTGTACCTAATGGTAACCTGTTACGGTATCTTGACATGAAGGATGGTGATCATGTTCTTGACTGGTCCACCAGGGCTTCCATCATCAATGGTATCGCCAAAGGTAAGAACTTGTTTTCACAAAGAACCTGCCAAATTCTGGAAGCATTTCAAATTCAACTTTGACCTGTTTTATATTTTACTTTTACCTATTTTGCTCATTTCAAAATGTTTAGAAATTGTAATTCTTAGTACACTGTTTCTTTTTTTCACACGTGTTACTTTTTAACTGCTAGACTGACCCTTTTTGGTTTTACCTGTGCAGGTATAGAATACTTACATGGTAGCAAACTAAACAAACCAGCAATGGTTCATCAAAACATATCGGTCAAGAATGTGCTACTAGACCAACGGTTCAAGCCTTTACTCTCGGATTCTGGCCTTCATCAGCTTCTTACTAAAGATACTGTCTTCTCGTCACTCAAAGCTAGTGCTGCCATGGGATATCTAGCTCCCGAGTACGGCACGACTGGCAGGTTCACCCAGAAAAGTGATATCTATGCGTTTGGGGTTCTCGTTTTTCAGATCATCTCTGGTAAACGGAAATTTGCTAGTGCTGCCAGGTTTGCTGCTGAATCATGCACTTTCATTGACTTTATTGACCCAAATCTCCATGGAAGATTCTGTGAGCATGAAGCTGCAAAGTTTGCAAAAATAGCGTTGATGTGCACCCATGAATCTCCTGATCAAAGACCATCTGTGGAAGAAGTTGTGCAAGAACTCGGTAATCCATTATGCTAACGATTTTTATGACTTTGTTGGTTCTTGGTTAGATGGTTTTAGAAAGTAGTTGTAAGCAAATAGATGTTGTGGCTACTAACTTTTCAGTCTTAATGGAACTTCTAGAAGTTTTTTTTGTAGTAGTTTGTGAATTTTGTAGTAGTATTGTAAGTTAGGATGAGATTTGAATTCCCTTTGTTGCTTATCATTAACATTTGTTCTTTGCAATGGTAGAAATCACCGCCCTTTAAACCAAAAGTTATCATTTTATATTTGCTACGGAGTATGTAAATCTATGTCACAAGTATACTCGAGGTGATACACGGATGCTGCATGCCTGCGTTCACACCTTTTAATGTTTAAAGCATATATCGGTGCTTTTAGATATAAAAATCTGAAACAAAATAAAAATTTGAACCATAGTTGCTACATAAATGTAAATCAGACCCATGTAAGTGTAACTCTTAGTTCGCATCTGATAGGCCCACGATGATTTTATAAGAGGCACCAAGTGTGTAGGTCCGATGGCACCTAAAATCAGGTCATGATTCTCAAGGTTACAATTGATAACCACAAATCAGCATTTCGGTAGCTATTTAGCAGCAGAGTTTGTGCATCTCCTACAAGGAACTCAACTAGACTCATGTCTGACTCTGATCTAAGGACTTGTTTAGAGAAATGAAGTCTTCTGCACCTTTAAAGAGGCTAATTACATGACCACCTGACACCTGCTTGCTCCGCTGCAGCCACAAGGCCTAAAGTGGTAGACTTTGAGGTAGCATCACTTACAACCATCATGAGATGAGCATTGTTTTCTGTTGCGATTGCCGAAATAAACTCTGCTGCAATTTGGTTCATTACCATCTTACCCTGCATGATCATTAAGATCCAAAACTTCATTTATGGTTCATTATGAAAATCATTTGAAGAATGTAGCCCATGAATTACATTTATTTGGGTTATTCTATAGCCCATCACCAGATGGCCCACTAAGCCCAGTAATACAAACTCACCCTAGTCGAACTAGTGATTCCATATTGATTGCAAATATGTCATAGTGTTTAAGGTGATACATATACTCGTAGAGTACTAAGAGGGTGTTTCTTTTTCCTTTGTTCCCACTTAATAAGTGGCCCAATCCTTTATTCCCTCTTAATGGGTAGGACCACAAAAATTACTCTCTCTTGAATAAGAGGCAAAACTAGACATTTTATATGTCTATTATGTTAACTTGGATCTTATAATCGTTGTCACACTTTGAATATCTGTATATTCAAGTTTTTATTTATGTTCTCTCAAATTTGAAGTCATGCAAAACTCCAAGTGAATTGTTCTCTCTTTTAAAAGTCACAAACTCAAATCCTTGCGTAATGAACATGTGCTTGTATACTCGTAATCTATTTATCAAACTTTCTTTTTATTTGAAAGAAAAGTCGTTTAGCGAATGATCAATTTGTGCTAGGAAGAAATTGTTGCCACTTCTATTATCTTATGAGCGGGTTGGGTCACCAAACCTTATTTTCTTCCTTTCCGTCACCTTGAACTACTCGAGTCCATATCAATGGCATTGTGTTTTTAGTTATGGAGTAATGATTACACACTTCATTTTTAAGCCGCTTTTTTAAACAAGTTTATCTTGAGGTAAAAGTTGTTTTCGTTTTTAGGATACTATGATGAGTTCGACAACAGTTTTTGCAAGTCGCTCGTTTGATCAATAATTTCACATCAGTGTTTTTCAACTTTAAGGTCACCCATAACATAACATTCAGTACATTAGGTGACTTTCACAGTTCGACCCAAAAAACAAGACACTAAAAGTTTAAGCTTTTACTACTCTTCCGCCTGGTGATCTAACTCTGAAAACATGTTCTTCACCCGTGCAGTTATCTACTTTAACAATCCAATGGCTCTTCTTACTTCCACCATGGCTGCCAACACGCGTGTGCTTGCCACCAACACTAACATTTTCAGATTTTCCCGAGATTCTCATCAACAACAACCCTTCTCCAGTAGGCAACAAATGACTATTTGTTTTGCTCCAACGCCACGAATCCTTCCAATGTGCGTTATATCCCAACACAATCGTACTCTTTTCCCTTCCATTCCCCTGTATGGAACCTAAAATCTGTTCATGATTCTCAAGGTTACAATCGGTAACCACAAGATCAGCATTTCTGTAGCTATTTAGCAACAAAGTTTGTGCATCTCCTACAAGGAACTCAATTCGACTAGCGTCTGACCCAAGTGCTTGGTGAGATACTTCTATTTGGGTTTTTCGGGCATATGAGCATTTGACAGACCAGAAACGGGGACATGACCGACATGAAGGAATCTTGCATCAAGTTGGCTGCTTGAAGCAAAGGGTCTACGATATGAAATTGCTGAATGATCATTTATTTCCACATCTCAAAAGCAATTTCATTAACCGAACAATAATCTGGTGTTGTATTAAATATGTTGAAACGCTAATATTTTGGATATTATCTTTCTTTCTTACATGTTATGTTTTGATCTGGCATCATGTTTACCCAATCACTCAAAAGAAAACTTTATGTAACAACAATCCTACAAACCACTGAAACTTCAAGTTTGGAGAAAATTAAGTGGAACTTACAAATCGAGTACAACTATTTCAAAGATAGAATAATGAAATTACCTAATTTAGGATGATACTCTAATAACAGACTAATTACAAATTGCACCCGCCCTTGACTCTGTTGCACACACAGGAGCAATGTGATTGCACCCGCTCTGACTTTGTTACATGCACACAGGAGCACTTAAATCTTAATGCAACTGGACCATTAATCTCCTCATGACAACAACATTCTGCCATGTAAGCATGGAAAACACTTGTTACAATGATTCTCAGATAAAAACCCTCACAAGCACACTGTGAAATCTACTACCACCTGTAAAAGCTAGATTTATGGATTGTCTATGGGCCAAACAAATTTCAACCGAAGAATGGATCTGTAGTTTTTCTTAATGTTAAGACTACTAACTACTAGGATAAAATCATCAAAAACTAAGTAACAAGCTAAATCATAAATATAAAGATACAGTAGAAAACATACCCATGAGTAGAGTGTTACATGATTAGTTAACTTAGACCTAGCCCAATTATGGGTTATGGTCCATTAGGTTTAGGGCTAGTGTGTCTCTAAGCTACGTTTCATTATAAATAGAGATGCAAATGTATGACAACACATTACACAATGAAATGATACAACTCATTTATACTATTTTTTAGAGTTTTAAAGCTTAAAATCATGTCATTAGTGTTTGCAATCATATCAAAGAAATCAACAATGACAAGTTATCTGGGGCTTCATATATTCGATAAAACAAAGAGTGTGTTTGATAACACTGGGCTGCAAATGTAGGCAAAGTTCCGAATTTGGCAGGCCCGATAAGCTTATTTTTGCTACTTGTATTATTATCAACAGTAGCTAAATGAGATTTCTGAATCTAGTGTGAGATTCTTGCATCAAAACTTGACTTATTACACCTAATAAGGTAAATTTTGCTACTAGTATTATTATCAAAAAAAGTTGTCTAGCTTTCCAGAACACGACCGGCCAAGAACTATACCTAAGAAGGTAAATTTTGTTACTAGTTTCTATTTAGCAAAACCACAAAGCAAGCCAGATGCTACGTTGCATGTTTGATCAAGCGCAAAAAACTGGTTTTAACTCACTTCTTATGACATCAAGACACATTTTTTGTGTGTACATTAATAATAAACCTACTTTGTGTTACTGGCTCATTCAAAGTATGCTGTAACAAAGGTGGACTGATCATTCATCCAAGGTCTATGTACATCAAAATCTTTGTTTGTTGTTACTGGCTCATTCAAAGTATGCTGTTTTTTTTTTTATTATCGATGTGTCACAGTGGATAAGAAAGATGCGCAAAAAAGAAAGAAAGAAAAGCATTTCACTTACTTGAGTAAGCCGAGGAGATTTGGAAGCCATACAAACCTTATATATATAGGGCATGCACAACAAATTAAGATCCCCAAGATACAATCCAAAAATTGGCATGAATGACATGATTTGTTATGATAACCTCACTTGCCCATGTAAGCATCGCTCATTTCAATGTTGTTGATAATAGGAGCAATGTGTTAAATTTCGGCAAGATAATAGGCGCATGTCTTTTCTCCCTTTTTCACTTTCTTTTCTTTAATCGGAATCTGACATATCGGAATCTGACATACGAGCCATAATTTTCCCATCAAGAATAATCTTTCTGTATGTCTTCAGGTCCATAAAATCTTCACACTCAGAATATAAATCAAATTTAACAGGCTCAGTATGTAATACGCATTCAATCTGTTCTAGTCTTTTTTCAATATCTCCCTTTAGATCAACATTTACGCACGATCGCAGGTCTAGTACTTTAAGACATGGGCACCCATCAAGAATCGCCCGCACCCCAGTATTAGATAATCCGTAGTTCAAGTGTATTTCAAGATGCCTAAGCTCCCGTAGGTTTTGACTAATAGCTATGATCTCCTCATCACCAAGGGCGTCGCAATGATTAATCCTAAGTGTTTTAAGTTCTGGGCAATAACTACCCAATTGTTGATCTACTTGTGATTCGAGTGCATGATAAAGGCTCAGTTCTACCAATTTGGGAAGCTTCTTCAATGCTTTACTCAAGCTTCCGACGGAATACTGGGGATATACAATTTCGAGACGGCTAAGCTTAGGTGATCTGTCAAAAGGAACATAAACGTTTAAAAACAGGTAGTAGTTTCATGTATCCCCTTACTTATAATGAACTGGAGCCATAGTTTCAAGCAACAAACAAAACAAACGGATCATCATTTTCCAGTAAGGGAATCACCCCGGCATTAACTGAAGTTATAATGCAAAAAAGATGGATATAGAAATAATTAAAACAGCATATTCTATATGCATTTTAACAAACTTAAAAGTCCTTTAGGGGTTAAGAACTTACTTAACTTCAATGCTTAAGAAATTTAAATTATTCCACATATAAATAGACATAAGGAATATAATGGACTGGAATTGTAAAGGTTGATACATTAACATTCCATATTGCTCATTAGATTTTCATGAGATCAATCAAAAGTTTTTTAGCATGTTTCTGGAAAAATATAATCTTGATCGTAACTAGCTACAATAATCTCAAAACAAGATCGTAGCATTGTTGTCACAGCCTATAACTTCCACAAAAAATCACTAGCCTATAACATAGTTGCTTTTAGAGCGATCTACATAAATGCTCCTTGTGGTTTGCTGAAAATTAAGGATATCTAAAAACATTGTTTACTGTCATATGTGGTTCCTCTCCTTTTACCCTTTAGGGACCAAAAGCAAAATTATCCCATACTTGAGACCAAAAGTAAAACTTATTACATACTTGAGGGACCACATGCGAAAGCAAACAGTGTTTCGAGTGACCAATTTCGTAATGTTCACAAGGACCATTACTATAAGTTTACATACATAAGTTATATGACAAAAAATCAATTATGATACGCTACATACATACCTATCAGCGACATACTCAAGTAGCTCATCGTCACAGAAGCCTATCATAGTGATATCAACCAATTGGCCCTGGCTTCTATCCACAGCATTCTTACACATCTTGCGGGCTGTTATTCCATCCATAGGCAAACCAGACGGCCAATGATAAGGCCGACAATCTGAACATAACTCACTGTCCATATAAATGACCCTCCACATAGATGGATCCTTGCAGATTTGACGCCAATCTCTGCACACTTTCCGGACATTCCCTAATTTTTCAACAGCAACAACTCTGGAGAGTATATTCACCTTTAAATCCAATGAAAAATCAGACCACGTTGTTGTTGTTGACTCTATCATCTTATGTTGCTTCTTTCGTTTTGATCTGGACGTCTTGTTTACTTTAACATGCACACAAAGTAAATCAGAACTTGCACCAGAAATTTGTTTTAGCTTAGTTTCGGGCTTATGAGCTCATTCTGTTCCACTTTCATAAGCTTACTTTTTTCTCTTTTATAGAGACTTATTAGCATATTTTATAGAATTTATGCATATTTTACCAACAAACTTTTGTCTCATTTTCACATTCTTTATAACTATTAACACATTTGTGCATGAATTACAAATTACCATTTTTACAAAATTAACTTCTAAGGCTTTATTTTGCTTAGAAGATGGCGAAACAAGTATAAACGAAAAGATGCGTTGGTACTCTATGCAAAAACCCCTACTTTATACTGTATCTAGGATGTCATTTGCAAAACTTGTTTCGGTCATTAATTATTATGCACCATATGCTGGTTTCAATTAGTCACTCACGCACCTGCAACGGAATCAGTTTCTAGAATTTGCGCAAGCTCTAACTTCCGATAGCTTGTGTAACGTGGTATTTTGCGCTTTTTCGCAATAGCCCTTAGCTCATGTAATTTGTAGTTTTTCATATGTAGATCCCCCTGTTGAAAAATGATGACGAGTGAACAAAGAGATGAAGATGATATAAACTGAAAAAAGTATAATATCTACTTACGAAACTACCAGAAAAACAAAACACGCATCAAAACAGAATAGCTATATAGCAAATAGAACAATTCATCATGCCATACTACATCCGAAAATGGCTTCAGCAGCTATATATTCGATAACTAATTGGAAAAGTACACAATGAAACTAACATAATTAGTTATATAATTATTTTGCACAAAATTTACCCAAAAAAAAACTCAAGTCAGTTGTTCAATAGATTAAATATATAGTTCATAACACAAACACAAACACAAACATAGCCTAATAGATTCAATATAAAGTTCAGAACATGGCGTAAATAACTATATTATTCGATATGAAATGATAATTACGATGAGACAATATATTTTGCCCTTTAGCTGTTCAATATGAGCTACGCTCCTACTTATTTGACACGTCCCCAAGCTTTATTTACAAGGCATAACCATTTACTGAGCCTAGAGAAACTTCAAAATGTTGGCTACGCCCATCACAGTTTCAAATTAACAAACATTAGCTCCTTCTTAAGCCTAGTTTCATACTTTGATCGTCTGCACAAACACAAAGCGTAAACCTAACTAACAAAAAGAAGCCTTATACAGGAAGCACGTCAAAATAAAACCGCAACAATCAGAAAGTTAAAACTATCAGTGTCACCACCAGGTTACAAAACTACAGCAACAACCTAAACAACACAGATTGATTTCCGATAGTTCAAAATAACTAACTATATATAACAACTTTGAACTTTATCAACACATTAGTAAACAGATAGTTCTGAAAATGACGAATCAGTAACTAACTATTTTAGTTTCATGCTTTTTAAAATTCACGTAAATGAAAACCACGTCTAAACATTTTAAATATGATTAAAAAATGTGAAAAGCAAATGTGTCACCTTTTTAGCCAATGTGCCTTCAAATTCTGCTGGCAGAGCATACTCACGATGCTGAGTTTGTTTACTTTTTGCTTCTTTAACAGCAACATCATACTTACGTTTCCACTCATCAGCTTCCTCTTGAGCAGATAAAGTTTGTTCACGTGCAGCAGCTAATCTTGCTTCAACTGCACTGCTGCTAGCCTTAAGATTTGCTACTTCATCTTCAGTAGCTTTCTGTTCAGATAATGCCATCTCATATTTCCTTTTCCATTCCAGGGATTCATGTTTGACTGCTTCAAAAGCTTTTGATAAATTGGAGTATCGTTCATCTAACTGGCTGGAGTTCCTTTTAACAAAGTCAATGACTGGACCTTTCAAGCTTAAGAGTCAAAAAAATAAATAAATAAATAAATAAAAGAATGTCAAAATCTAGAGATGTGGGTAAAGCAAATTAAAAATTATAGTAGTACTCAAACCTTTGTCGCAAAAATGAAGCTAGCTTCTGCCACTTTTCTGGACCATATGAAGTTGCTTCGTAGCTGCTCGATAGCTGATCAAGAACCTATATGAAAAGAACCAGATAACTATGTAACATTAAAATCAATTATTATCTTAGATAGAAACATGTCCTATTTTAAACAGTTCCAAAGAAATTCAATGCAAGTGTGGAAGTAATTGCAACGTTTATTTCATCCCAACGTATAATCTTTCCGATCATAATTGTCATATGTGTTGTTATGCACACATGACACATCCAATGAAAATTAAGACCATTCTCAGCACTCGTAATTTTCAAAAATTCAAAATGAAAGGTAATACGGCAATTACCTTGAGAATATCATCAAACTTTGCACCAGGAACTTGACAAGCGGTTCTTACTTCTTTCTCCATCTTTTGTACAGCATTTGTACATTGCCTGTCGTAAGCCCTTTTGTAATCCTACATCAATAGTTTAATAATCTGTTTCAGTACAACTAAGATGCATTTCATTCCAAATGGTACCCTTTTAAGGTTTTAACTAACCCCTCGATCATCCTATAAGATATGATGCAACACATGATTAATAATCAAATAATAGAAAATCCTCTTACAAACTCCTTATGTTAGTTTTTTTATAATAAAAAGGGTGATGCAACAAATCTCATACATCTACATGGGACATATTCTACTAGATTGCTTCTCTAAACATCACAGAGGTCAACTTTAGATATTCAAAACTTGAGCACTTAGTTGTTACATCAATACTTGAAGATCTATATAAAGAAGCTAGATATGAAGAAAGCTATCAACTTCCTGTCTCTCAAAATGACAGCATTGTATCTTATAGTTGATGTGAATGCCACAAAGATATCATATCTTAAGAGAATTTAGGCATGGAAGCTACCTTGAGTTCCTTTCTAAAAAAAGTATGAAGACGCTTTTCACATCTTTGCCTAACATAACCAGCACCTACAGCCATTGAATTAAATACAGCCAGCGCCTTCTGAACAGCCTCTTCATGTGCCTCTCGTATTGTAGCCTGCAAGCAAGTGACAAATGAATTATTATACCATGTGATCGTTGGGTAGAAACATATACAAAAGAATAAAAAACGTACTTCTTCAGGGGGCTTCGTAGTGTCGTAAGAAGACTTGTAAACTTCGGAAGCATATTCCAACGCCCTCTGGCACTCTGTTTCTTCAACACTCTGCAAAATAAAAATAAGTTGAGCAATGGATCCCAATAAATAAATGATCTTTACAGGGAAAACTATGTGAGCACTCAGATTAACAGCAACAATAAGATAATGTCATGTGGACAACCTTATTGCTTAGAAAACTAACCTGCCACGCAGAAGCTATAGTAGGCACGGCACCATTATTAAGAGCATCCAGAAAGGACTGAGTGATGCCAGCAAAAATGGGTCCAGTCATAACTGTTGCCCCTACCTGCTTGGGCCTAGTCCTCTCAAATACAAACCTTGTTAATGCATCGAGTCCTGTTTTGAACTCTGGCCTCAGTTGATCTATCTAAATGTCACAATAAGATTTGTAAGGCTGAGTCCAGAAAACCATCATATTATAATATTTATTACTTACTGATATTTGGTCAAGGCGTTGGAGCTCATTCTCATTGCTCA
This sequence comes from Artemisia argyi, assembly GCA_030686995.1. NCBI lineage: Eukaryota > Viridiplantae > Streptophyta > Magnoliopsida > Asterales > Asteraceae > Artemisia > Artemisia argyi. The sequence goes on from CM060706.1 coordinate 175,039,945, forward strand.
AAGGTCGCACAAGAGTGAAGCAATCTCTGTCTGGAAAAAGCCCTCGGATGGATTCTCGAATCTATCAATCAAAAGCACATTTACAATCTAAAGCCCATGGTGGCTACTTGAGCCTAGTGATAGTAGTAGGGAATACAAACCTCATTCTTGGCAGAGCCACCACCTTGTACTGGCCTCAAAGCAAGCTCTAGGTAGTCACGAGGAGTTATTTTCCTATTATCCTCCACCAAATCCAGATAGAAGTCCTGCAATTTAGATTGTGTTTTTATCGGAAGAAAAAAAAAAAAAAAAAAAAAAAAAAAAAAAAAAAAAAAAAAAAAAAAAAAAAAATCAATACTAGTAGTGGCTGGTGATGTTACATGACTAACATCAACAGCTCAATTTGAAACTGATAATGTAATACTGAACAATCACAGGCGGATAATAATGCTTCAGCTGTTTAGAGTTGTAAAGATCATAAGTTGTAGTTATCAGTTGTTTGAGTGTTGAGAAAATTCTCACTAGATATAAGTAATATAATAATAATAAATGCCCAAAACAGGTATTCTCAATTCTCGAATATGACTTCTAAAATTTATTTGCCAACAAATTTTTTTAGAAAAGTTTGCGGTTTATACTTTCAGTAATTACATTTACATATTAATAGTGACAATGAAAATATGGATTACGAAGATGGCTGCAATTATTTCTTTAACCACCAAAATTTTACTTTCGCGTGATTATTTGACCCCCAAAAATATCAAAGACTAATTATTATCAACATCACTGTGCACAAATGCTAAGAACTAACTATCGGGATCTCGTGTATCCGCAATCAGTTTTCAATGCACTCTAAATAAGTAAAAAAGAAGCAGAGAGTACCTACCCTTAGAAGCCAGACAAAGATTGGGGAGAAATGTCCAAGCTCAGAAGGTGTGGTCGAGGCTCTGACACGAATATGCTTTGTCATTTCAGTTACAAGAGAGAGGCGATCAATTGCAGCCTCATCTATACCGCCCATCTAATAGAATAAAGACATGAACGTTGAGACACCTATGCATAGAATGATAAGATAAGACAACAAAAATCTTACCTGATTGTATATGACCATGCTTGATAAAAGTACAGCTAGAGGAAAGATCTGTGTGCTGTATGTTCCCTATAATATAAGACAGTTAAAATAATGAACTTACAGAAATTAACAGAAAATATTCGGAAGTAGATGTTTGCAAGTCAAGCTAACCGTTTGATCACAAGCATCGATTCCTTCACTATCTATAAGTAAAAGATTGTACTCCGTTCCATCAAGAGCAGTTCTTCTTAAAGGGGTACTCCATAGCCAAAGCCCTTTCGTGCACGGGCGATGAGTTGGTGCCACTTGAAATCCACTACTCCTTCCCAGAAGCTACAAAGATAAGAAACAAACCATTACAATCATAACTACAAAGTACAAACTTGATCCACCGTAAAGGAAAACAATAACATGGCCATGTCATTGTTCATTGATGTAACATGCATAGGAATTGCATACCATAGCAATGCCTAACATAGCAAATGAACATGAGAAAACGTCCATGTTTCTCATAATAAGTGAAAAGCCAATCACATAAACGATCGAGAATATGGCATTCCACCTAATTGCCTTCATGTCGGTAGAACATCCTCGTATTTATGTAACATACACTCAACCTTACCCTTGATTCATATACTATGTTGTCTTGATTTATATGCATAGTCTTTTTAGCCTGAAACTCATCCACATTGGTCATGTGCTAGTAGAATGCCTATGGTTTTTGTTATACTTATTTCTGATACATAGCTTAGAGTATAACAAGTTACAGAAACTTTTAAATTATACTCCAATGTGAGTAGCTCGAATTCTTTGTTTAGCCTAAATACAACCATGGCAGTCACATCTTAAAGTCTACCTTACAATTAATATAACATGTTTCAAGCATGTTGATCTCTTACAAGATGTATCCTCACATACAGCCACAAGTTAATTTGAGATGCTCCTAAGCAACCCTGAACCAAAACCAAACTCTATACACAACATACAGTCACGGTTTAAGCATCAAAAGATACAGTTAACGCTTACCAGTATGTATCCTATTCTGTCAACGATTCAGAGCTCATATTTGTCAAATATTAGACTTTCCTAAAAAAAAATCGTGTTCGTTTAGTTTGTTTACAGCCCTAATTTAAACACAAAGTCTCCCTAAAATGATTCTAAAGTCCACCTAATAGTCTAACTCCCTAAGTCCCTAACTGTACTACAAGTTCTCAATTTTTACTAAAACCCTAACTTAAAGCCATTGGACCATAACTACAAAATAAACACACCCACATTCTTGTAACATGTCAATTCAAACTAGGGCTGTAAACGAACGGAATATAGTTAAGTGTTTGAACACGAACAAAAGGTTCATGAACATTCGGTAATTCTAGATTGTTTATGTTCATTTGTTTATTTTTTCAATATTATTATACAATGTTTGTAAGATAATAAATACAGTATACCTTAACAAAAACGAAAAAAAAAATGTATATCTTATATGTTCGTTATGGTAGTTAACAACCTTATTTTCCTAGCAAACAAAAATGGATCCAACAATCCATTTGTTTAAGTATTCGTGTGTTGGTTAAACTTGACAAAAACTAACATTCATGTTTCAATACTTATTACGTATTATTACATGTTGTTAGTACTAAGATAGTTATACGGTTATACCTAAACAAACATGAACGAAGGCGAGAAGTGTTGATATTTTATGCGTTGGTTTAGCTTCTTCCTGAACACAATAGTCCGGCTCATTTGTCGATTAAACTTAATAAACATAAAGAAGCGCACAATTTTACCAAAATCCTAATTTAAAGCCGCTAACAGAAACAACGCCAAAAGTTAAGTTATGCGTTATTATTATTTAAGGAATTTATTTTATTAGCGTTTCGAATATAAGTTAGACGCTCCTCGTTCATCCGCTCATAAACGCTAAACAAACGCAAACAAGCCCTAATTTGATAATCAGCTAAAATGAGACATGAAAAATTAAAACAAAGCATAACAAGGCCTAATTTAAGTCAAATTACAACAACAACAACAACAACAACCTGATTCAATAGATAGCTTTTGCCTTGACGAGCACAGCCGCAAACAGAAACAACGCCAATAGGCTCCTTGATAAGCTGCAAAACCGAAACGGCTTCTGGATCCATCTGGAACTTCCCTGTTTCATCGGAGTAAACTAATCGAATAGGTCTCGCTGGTGATGCGCTCATTGTTGTAAGGGTTTAAGTTGTGTTTGTGAATTTTTTTGGTAATGGTGGGAGGGAAAACAAACACTCTCTTTAAAATTTGCGAGTAAGGGAAGGAAAGTGAAAAGGTTTAGTTCCACATTGTATTCTTGAGTTATTTGGTTAAAGAAACTGGAAGGAAAGTTAGTGTTATTTGGAAGAATTTGTTTTACTTGCATTTTCGCCCAAATATGGAAGGAAAGTGTTTTACTTTTATTTCCTTCTTTTTTTTTAATGAAATAACTTGAGAACACAGCGTTAAGAATGGGAAATGAAGTGACATATATATATTTTTTTAAATATTTCTTTTTTACTTTGGATTTTAGTTTTAGTGATAAAAAAAGTATGAGTTATAAATGAAAAATAGTAAAAGTTTGAGGATTTGGAGATTAAAAATAATAAGGATTTAGGGATTAAACATAATGTCTTGAAACCCGGTTTGACCCGAGTGGTTCAATCTATTGAACCGAGTCATCCCAACGAGTTGAGTTAGAAAAATGAGTGAACTTAAACCGGTTCAACCCGCCGGGTTTGAAGCGTCCCGGGTCAACCCGGTTTTCAATGTATATTAATAGTTTTCTTTCAAACATATATGTTTTCAACATTTCCTTTTTTAGTTTCAACATTTAATTCTTAATTTTTTCAACATTTCAATTTTTTGACCTTTCATTTTGACTATTTTTGTTTTATAAAAAGTAAATATTTGGTAGTATAAATGTAATTTGAATAAGTTATTTTTGTATTCTTCAACTTAAGAACATAATATTTGAATTATGATTATCTTATTTTCTTTTATCTCCAACACTTTTTCATTTCTATTTTATTTTATTTTATATGATGCTTTGGGATATACGCTTATTTTGTTGTGAGTGAAAGTGTTTTTGTTGTGAGTTTTTTATATGATGCTTTGGGATATACGCTTATTTTGTAAGTGAATGAATGTGTTAGTAGAACGAGTGAGGCTTTTTTTTTTTCATTGCCTCTTGCTTATGTCGTGACTCATGACTTAGGCTACTCGTAATAGGAGAGTACTACAAATGATTTTATCAACGTTGCCTTAACGACACATTATGTTTCTCTATCTACAACTAACTTCATTAACAGCTTATTATAATAAGACAATCAACTTCACTATCGACTTCTATTTTATTTTTATTTTTATTTTCATTTATTTTAAAAATTAAAATTAAAATTTCATGAATAATTAAACACATTATATCAATAATTTAAATTTCATCTAATTTGGCTCACAACAATTAATCATGAATCAACCCATTAGTATTTGTTACCATGCACGAACAGTTCCAATCGCATAATTCAGACCAAACATTAAAACCGAATACTGATGAGTATGCAAATACTCATCGTTTCATGCCCACTTTAACACGTAAAAATGCTAAAAACGATCAAATGCAATACACATATCCTTTGTTTTGCGTTTTCATGTGTTTCAAGTACAAAGGATTGAATTCAGGGCGAAAACATGCAATTCTGAGCGAAAAATATGCATTTTTTATCGACTCAATTGTGCAACTGTGATATTAAAGAAAAGTCGAGTCAACCCCGGGATGTATTGGAAGTGTTCTGTGATATTAAGCCTTAAACAAATTCAATCCATACACCCAGGCCCAATCTATTGGCCCACTCCATACCACCCTAGTTTTAATAAAACCCAAACAACCTCCATCTCCTTCACCTTTTCCCAAAACATCACGAACCAGACAAATCCTCCACACCCTCCTAAACAAATCCAGCATATCCCACATCCTCCAAGTAACCTGTCTCTTCCCCTATCCCCAATACTCCTGCTCCAGCCGCCTCAGAGATTCTATTAGATATTTCAATTCCACGTTGGCAATCCACCTCTACTTTGCCGCCAAAAACTCCAATCAAGGGTTGAGATAAATCAGAGGCAAACCAACAGCTGGGATTTGCTCCAAAGAAGCACAAACAGTTGCCAATGATGTTTTCTCTCACAAAAGAAGCACAAGTGAAGACCCCTAGTTGTGTTTTTAGTATAAATAAGCCACCTTGTAAGCCTAAGAGGGCAGTTCTTTTTATGTATCTTTGATTTTATTTTATGCAATTAATTTAGTTCTTTAGTCTAATAGTGTAACCTGTTTTCAATTTCAAAATAAGTGTTTAAGTTCTAATCTTTGTAATTCAAGTTCAATTTTCAGCTTTCAAGCCTTGTAACTCATTTTCAAAATTAATAGCAATTTGAAGTTTTTAGTAAAAAATTATTATTTATACTCTGTTGTTGTTCAAAATATTTCTATAAGATCTCATATGCTCTAAGAAGTTAAAGAGAGGAAGAAAGAAAAAATGGCAGCCAAGAAGCATAGAGCATGGTGAATGAGGGATGGCATGGTTTAGAACTTCATGGGAAGTATTAGGTTAGCTAGAAACTGATTCAGTATTGGTTTTGAGCACAAAGCTCATTGTAAGTTCCATTTTAAACTTTTAAGAATAATCTTGCTCAATTTATATTTGTTAGATATAGTTGTTAATTGTGATATGCTTTGCTTATTTGTGTTCATTATGGCTTTGTATAAGTTCAAGTTTCAGTTTCATGGCTTAATTTTTTATTTGCTTAATTAAAATTACAAAACAGTTTTAGAAGTAGTGTTTGGATTACCCTGTTAATCTGTGTTCAAAATTGATATAATAGTTAAGAATAGTTTAGATAGCATTCAGTTGGTTGCTGTAGTGTAGTGCATTATAGAACCAGTAGGCATTTAACTTTTAAGTCATAAATAGCTTAATCATTAGTTCCTGCATAGCTGTTAAAAACCCACGTTGCGTAATCTACATATTAGCTATAAAAGTTGTTTAGGTCGTTAAAATTAGTTTTAATATAGCCCAGTACATCAGAAGCAGTAACTTAGAGGTAATTATAACTCTACTTAGTCAACTTTTATCAAAATTTAAAAAGTCAAATTTTCATACTGGGCAAATATAGACCGAAACACCAGATCTTGTGAAGGCTTTAATTTTGTTTGGGACTGGATAATATTTATTGTTATGAGTTGTTTGGTAGCTTGAGTACTTGAATCAAGAAGAAAAATCCTTTTCTTAGATTGTTTACATAAGTAGAAGAGAACACAAAGTTGACTGGTTGAGCTAATTGTTACCCTATACCAGCCTTTAACCTCCTGACCCGTTTTTCTCACAGCCATATCTTGCTCATTACTCTACTTTATTACTTGTTCTTTAGTGTTTTGGAAAGCCTGTTATGCTGTCTTGTTAGGTTTGTGTTAATTTTGACTTTTCGAGCTTATTTTCTTAGCTTATTTTATCATATAAGTTACCCCCTAGCTGCTACTTTATGTTGTTATGCATCAGTAGGAACCAAGTTTGTTTGATTCTGAGTCTCTGCTTATGTCTTGCTCGTAGTGCTTGTTGTTTTTAGCTGGTTATTATTGTTCTTGAATGTAAGCTAGTGCGTTTTTTTGGCTTTAGTTTGTGTGATTGTTGTTACCAAGTTTGTTCGAGTTTGACTGAGATTGTGTTGCTTGAGTGTGCCCTTGATTTCGGCTTATATTTGTTCTTGATCAATCTGCTTGTTCT